>CAUYRT010025864.1:0-10197 GCA_963574885.1 Lepilemur ruficaudatus | reverse complement strand
ATCTGGAGAGCCTTTGAACTACGGGTGACTTTAGGAGATATTTGGTCATTTACTTCAACTCCTCATTTTATACATGAAGGAACTGCCCAAAGCCAGTACAGAGGGATCATGAGAATCAGGTCTCCTGACTTTTTTTTTTTTCAAGACACAATCTTGCTTGGTTGTCCTGCGTAGAGTGCAAGTGGGGTCATCATAGCTCACTGCAACTCCAACTCCTGGGCTCAAGAAATCCTCCTGCCTCAGTTTCCCAAGTAGCTGGGACTACAGGTGCCCACCACCATGCCCAGCTAATTTTTCTATTTTTTGCAGAGATAGGGTCTTGCTCTTTTCATTCATTCTTTCTTTCTTTCTTTTTTGAGGAGAAGGAAAGAGAAGTTTATTAATTTGCCAGGAAATGAGGATGTTGGCAGACTCCTATCTTAAAGTACCAATGTTCTGCTTCTGAGTCGAAGTGCAGAGCTTTTAAAGGGGCTGGTTGTGATTAATCCCATTTTCACCTAAGATAATTTTGTGACTTCCACCTGGACAATTCCCTTGAGCCATCTCCTGTGGAACAAAGAACAAAGGACACTCCCCTTCCCTTCCCAAGTACTGGCCTGAGGCAGAGATGTAGGTTTTAGTTCTCAAAAAGGGTAAGGGGGTTTTGAAGAGACAGAAAGCATTTCTACTCTTTTTAAGGCCATTTTCTCTGTTACATATTTCCCACTGTCAATTTTACCCTTCCATATCTTATGGGAGGAGTGACTACGTCAGTCATCAAGCTACTTCCTGCTGAATTGGGGTGATGTTTTAGATGGAAGGTACAGATTATCAGGTGAAAAAGGGCATAAACAATAACTACAACATGAGGATTGACAAAGTGAAATGGACTGTCACCTTGCCCACAATGTCTGATACAGGGCTGGGTTAGAAAAGAAGCATGGGACCTCTGAGTGCAGAGCTATTAGTTGTGCCCTGTAGGTGAGCCAAGAGACCAGCTTCTGCAAATTCAGAAATCTTGTATAGAAGTACCTGTACCAAATGAGGTTTAAGATAACATATCCATCAATAAGGCACATCAACAGAAGAGGCAATAGCCCAGGGAAATCATCATTGAGGAGTTGTCTATCTTTGGTATGCTGAACCCAAGGTTTCACTTCTGACAATTTTAATAAGGTGTGAGTTGTTAGAGGCACTTCATAGGGTCCCTTCCACTTCTCTGCTTCCACCTGGGACAGAGACCTGAAAGAGGCAAACTCAAGTACGGTGGTTAGCACCTGACCCACTCATTTGACATATTGCTTTATTTTCTGTTACTGTGGTTTTATGACCATACTTGCCAAGGGGTGCTAAGAATGGTCTCTCATAAACTATTTTTTTAGGGGGGCTTAACTTAAGCCTGCTTCTAAAGAGCTACCCTTATCCAGAGGGGGGCAAGCAGCAATACCTTATCCCACTTTAGATGGGTTTTCTGCATCAATTCCAGGATGCATGTAATATTCATTCTAGGTGTAGGGCCTTGCTCACTTGCTGGGTTACCTCTGCTTCAAAGGAAGGTCCATTATCACGCTGTATGGAGGAAAGGAGATGACCTGCAGGATCATTGAGTCCATTGTGTCCAGCTTCTTGGAAAAACAGTTCACCGGTTCCCAGTGGGGAGGGGGGTTCCTCTCAAAGAAGTTTATGGGCACATGCTCCAAATGTGTGTATTCATGCCAGTGGAGGTCTTGCTCTTGCTCAGGCTGGTCTCGAACTCCTGAACTCAAGCAATCCTCCTGCCTTGGCCTCCCAGAGTGCTAGGATTACAGGTGTGAGCCACCACACCTGGCCCTGACTTCTTATATGGTGTTTTATCGACCATATTGTACTGTTCATATTATAATCTATGCTTAGAATTTGCGGTTACCATTATGTTTTGTGAATGAATATTTAGGAATGACTATTTTCTCTTTGTTGAGAATTTTACCTCTCAGATAGGTCCTGGCAGCCATATTTCTATCAGGTAACCACACTCCCACCAATAACTGATTGGATTAGTTAGACCCATTGGATTCTCATTCTGAAATTTTCGACTGAGTCCAGGAGTTGGGAATTGAGTCATGTAAGCTTCCTAAGCTGTAGAAGGAAGGTCTTTAAATTCCTTTACTGAGGACCTACAAGCTTTCTTGACCTATTTCTTGGATTTCATCCTTCTAATAAAACTGTTCTATGGCTGGTTGCAGTGGCTTACAATCGGATGAGTTGCTTCTCTTTGGGAGGCTGAGATGGGAGGATCACTTGAGGCCAGGTGTTTGAGACCAGCTTATGCAACATGGTGAGACCCCATCCATCTCTACCAAAAATAAATAAATACAAACAGCAACAAAAAAGGCCCTTCTTTTCTTGGTGCTCACTCTGATTGGTTTCTGTTATTTGCATTCAAGGAAACTTTAACCAGAAACCATAGAAGCTGAAGATAAAGCATATCAGTTGCTTCCAGATCTGATTTTTTAAAAAATAATACATTTTTAAAACTGTGATAAAATACACATAGCATTTACCATCTTAACCATTTTTATTTTTAAATTTTATTTATTTTTTTAGAGACAGCATCTTGCTATGTTACCCAGGCTGAACTTGAACCCGTAGCCTCAAGCAATCCTCCCACTTCAGCCTCCTGAGTAGCTGGGACTACAGGCGTGCACCACCATGCCTGACGTTAACCATTTTTAAATGCACAGTGCAGTGATATTAAGTACATTAATATTGTTGTGCAACCATCACCACTATCTATCTCTAGAACTCTTTTCATATTGCAAAATGAAACTGTATACCCATTAAACAATAACTTACCATTTCCCCCTCCTCATTAACCCTGGCAACAGCCATTCTACTTTCTGTCTCTATGAATTTGACTACCCTAGGTACCTCATATAAGTGGAATCATATAGTATTTGGTTTTTGTGACTGGCTTCTTTATAGCCACACCTACTCTCTCTTCTGGTTACTATTCGCATGGAATATCCTCTTCCATTCCTTCACTTTCAACCTATTTGTGTCTCTTGATTTAAAGAGAGTCTCTTGTAGATAGCACAGAGTTGTATCTTTTTAAAAAGTCCATTTTGCCAATCTCTGTCTTTTGATTGAAAAGTTAAATCCAATTTAGCTAGCCCTTTGAGTTTGCAGACTATGAAACAAAGTATTTCTTCTGTAACATTATCCAACTTTGGGAGAGTTGAGACTTTTGCTATGGAAGAGGTGTGGGACTATGGGACAGGCGGCGGGCCCCAGCAGAACCTGGAACTTGGGGTGGGCAGAGGTAGCGAGCAACAAGGTAGGATGAGCAGCATCGAGGCCTCAGTACCATCAGCCAGTGCCAGTTGGCCTGGGTTTCTGACCATGCTTAGAATCACCAGGTTATAAAAAGGCAATTTCTGCAAAACTCCAGCTTAATCGATTAGGCAGGTCCAAGGAATGAGTGGGCAGGCTCTTGGTTGGAATATTATTGTTGTAGCCACCGCAGAGTATTTACTGATGTATTTATCATTACTGGCTGTAGGAAAGTAGGCTACATTAATCAGGCGGGTTCAGCTCTCTGAGATAGTATCGTTGGCATTTCAGGGGTGAATAGCTGACATGGCCTGCCTCCAAATTCCCCCTGAGCGTTTGTGAACCAAATGAGCACAGGTTCTGTCCTGTCAGAGCTCCTGCAGCCCTGACTAGACCAGACATGGATCTGCTCCATGCTCCAGCCCCTGGCAGAGCCTGTGTCCTCCAAAATCCAGAGGCCTCGGTGGACCTGGGGCCCCAAGGTCCTTACTCTCTCACAACCTGCACCCCCTGTTGCTCTGGGTCTTAGGCTACGAAAGATCCAAAGCCAAAGCAGTGCAGTACCCCTCAGGAATGTCCTTTCTTCTCAGCAAACCGTCACTTTCACAACTCTGAACTTTGCAGCCCCTGGGCAACAGAAGGCTACAGGCGGATTATCAAAGGATTAGGGGGCTTTGCTGAGTGAGCATGTACTGGGTACTTTCTGCCAGAGTGATTTTTCTGAAACAGATCTGATCATGCCACCCTGCTATGGCTCCATGTCCTCCACAGCTGTGTTTTGAAAAGTGTCATCCGACCATCCCCTGCATCAAACTCACTCCAGAAGGGAGGGATTATTAAAATGCAGATATCTGGGTTCACTCTCTGACCGTTGGATATGAATTTTTGTGTGCAGGGTTCAGGAGCCTACACTTAAAACAAACTGCCCTAGTGATTCTTACATTTTACTAAAGTTTAAGAATCAAAGTACACCACAGGATGAAGTCCAAACTGCTTAGCATGGAGTGCAAGGTGCCGCAGGATGTGGCTTGACCTGTCTCTGTCTTGTCATCTTCCCTGGAAGCACCTATCAAACCCACATCTCCCCCCTCCTGGCCAAACTGAGGCACTTCACAGGACTGTCTGGGGTCTCTCTCTCATGCCCACAGTGCTCCCATTGCTTAGAGCACCACGCCTCTACCATGCCCTTCCTCCCTCTCCTTTGTTGTTCTTTTATTCTTCTTAACAGTTCGCTGTCATCCTGTCCTTTGGATTAGGCACGCCTCCTCGATGTCCCTCTTAGTGATACTCACACAGTCACACTGTTTGCCTATTTGTCTTTCTCCCCACCGGACCCTGAGCTCCACAGACTGGGAACCATGTCTTGTCCTTGGGTTCCCAGTGCAGACTATGCTTCCTGGCTCTTCGTAGGGGCTCAGAAACAGCTGGGATGAATAAAGATCTGAAGTTACAGACACCAGAGCTTTGCGTTTACTCGGGTTTGGTATGTCTTCTTAACGAAACCTGGATATTGGTGGTTTTAAACTCTGGTCTCTAAAGGATAATAAGGAATTAAAAAAGAAGAAATAAACCCAGGTTATGAAATTCACTGTGTATATTTTACTAGAGATTAAGTTAGGCATAACATATGAAACATTACAAATAGAGCTACAATCGCAGTGTGGCCCTGTTCTAACTGTGCAAGACCACACTCATGGGGCTAGGGCTGGGCTGGAGGAGGTGATGGGTGGATGGGCTACAGCTGGAAGTGCGGGAACTCAGGGGCTGAAACCAAGATATGTATCTGACACCAGGACCTCCAAGGAAAAAGGAGCCAGAGGTCTGAGTGATCATTGGTAAGCGTGCCAAAGGTTGGTGCTCCTGAGATCAAGTAACACCCACATCAAGTCCTAAAGGCAGCAGTTGAAGGAGAGGCCACAAACACCATCACCGAGGGTCAGGAGCCAGAGGAACACTGGGCCAAGAACGGTGAAAAGTATGGAAAAGGCAGGGCTGGTGTTGCTCCCACCAGCCCTGGCACCAGCCTGGCAGGCCTGCGTGATGAGGTTTATAATGAAGGCCTTGCTTTGGGCAGTCAGCTAGCAGGGAGTCGTGGGTGCTGGTGGGCATTCCTGGCAACAGACACCTGCCGGAGGGTGGGCATCTGGGCGTGGTGGGCAGGAACACCCCGATAAAATCTTACCAGCCTCCTCTCTCTGACCTTGCTATCAAGGCTTTTGTGGTTTAAAAAAGGGCCACTACCCTATTCCCTCCTTCCAGATCTTTGCTGTAACTGTAGAAATACTGTGTTTTTGAGAAGACAGTCTGACAAGTATGTACAGTACATGCAGTTTTGGCCTTTGCTGGATACCTATCTGCTTCTTTGCTGTTCTTTTTAATTTGTAGGGACAGAGGTGTGACTGTGGGCTGAAGACAGGACTGGGCTGTTAGGATTTGAGCCTGATCCTGGCTCTGGCTTCAGGCAAGTTCCTAAAACCTTCCTTTTTTTGTTTTGTGTGTTAAATATTGTTGAAAATGGCTGGTCCGAAGGTAGTGAGTTATCTCACTTGATCGTTCACAGTTAGTTACAGATTGAACTCCTTGTTCTACTACTTTCCCCCCTCCTCACTACCGCACTTGACTAGTCTTAAAAAAAAAATGTTTTTTAAAATATTGTTGAAAATGCTAGATATTGAAAATATCTTCTAAGCCTCACTGCTACACCTTTGGCAAATTCCAAATTTCTTTCTGTCCCTCTCTGGTTTTGCAAGCTCCAGGGTCAGCTATCCTGGTTTCCCTCTACCTCAGCACCTTCAGGTAGCTGGCCCATTTTTCACAGAAATGGCAATAGCAGGCATGGATATTCATTAATTGTAGTTGTTTAAAAACAATGTTTAACTACGTTCTACAAGCAAAGCCAAGTAGAATGTCGTTATGAAAACCAAGGCCTGTTGCCAAAGAAAGGAGAGAGAGAGAGAGAGAGAGAGAGAGAGAGAGAGAGAGAGAGTGTGTGTGTGTGTGTGTGCGTGTGCGCGCCCACGGTGGGACATGTGCTTGTTATGTAACATCTGGTCCTTGATCCCAGGATGTTATCCAGTGAGTAACTGGTTGGATTTGGGGCCTAAAATGCCTTGGGAACTATTTGTAGCCTTGGTGGGAACTAGATGACTCTATGTTGTCTCAGTCCTGCTTTGTAAATAGTCTCTTCCCTGGGTCCATCTGACACAGCCCGGCTGATTTTCACGTCTGGTGATCTTGCTTACCGTGTCTGCTAGAGAAAGAGTTCTGAGCAGTCAGTGAGGAGCCTGTACTAGCTTTTAGGAAGGGTTCCAGGTATTCCTGGGGTAATGATAATTGCTAACAATATAAGGAAAAGCAGGGAGGGGGGTATGATGTAAGGATGGCAACAGGGCAAATTGAAATTTTAGACAGAGTGGCCATGGAAGGCCTTGCTTTACCTTTCCTTCTGCCGTCAGATAATTTTGCTAACCACTATGTTTTGAGACTTATTAATTTTGAAACATATATTTCTAGTTCATTCATTTCCATTGCTATGCAATGTCCATAGGCCATAATTCATTCATTCTCCTATTTATTAGCATTCAGATAGTTTGTAATATTCTGCTGTTAGAATCAAGGCTACGAGGAGCACACCTGGACATATCCCCATGTGCACATGTGCAGTGTCTCTAGGATAGAGTAGTCCTAGGAGGAGGGCTTGGGCCAGTCGCAATGCACATCATTAACTTTACTAGATGTTGCCAAATTGCCATCCAAACTGGCTCTATCCATATACATTCTGCAAAAAGGGGTTAACATGGCAGGCCTGAAGCTACTGTCTTTAGAAGGGCCTGCTTGCATTGGCTAGCATCTGGGAACTTGGATTTCTGGAGTGTTCCTACTGTTCTTTAACTGATAAGGGTGGCTTCCTGTGCCTAGACTGTACAAGCAATGTGGTTTGTGCCAGGCCCTTGCATTTTTCCAGTGAGTCTGGAATTTTGGAACATGGTAGTTAAAGTGTGCTTATGTGACACAATAAAAACCTTGGGTGCTGGGTCTCTAATGGGCTCTTCTGGGCAGAGGTACATAGGTTGCATACACAGGTTGCAGCTGAGGAATGAATATGTTCTATGTGATCCCGCATGAGAGGAAGAGAGGATATGGGAGCCAAAGCATGGATCCCACCAGACCCCTTCCATGTCTTCTTCCCTTATGATCTGCCTCGGTATTCTCACTGTGTTGCTATAATAAATCTTAGCCATGCGTACAGACATATGCTGAATCCTGTAAGTCCCTCTAGCATATGAGCATGGGCTTGGGGACGCCCATCACATACTCCCACCAGTGTGAGAGTTCCCATTGTCCCATGACCTTGCTAGATTTTTGACAACCTGATAGGTGTGAAATAATATTCCATTGTTATATGGAATTTTTTCCTTGATTACTAGTAAGGGTGTGCATCTTTTCAAATGTTTGGTGACTATTTATTTGAGTTTCTCCCTCTGTGACGTGCCTATTCATATGCTTTGCTCATTTGTCTTTTGGCTTGTCTTAGTACATCATAGAAGATTTTTATATCTGGATACTAATTCTTTGTTTGTTACACACATTGAAAATAACTTCTCCCTGTCTGTGGTCTGTCTGTATTTCTTACGGTGTGTTTCGTTTTATGTAAATTTTTCATCTTAATGTACTCAAATTAATGTCTTTTCCCCTATGGAGTGTGTATGTATGTGGGTGTTGGGTGAATATGTGTGTGTGTGTCTTATTGCGTGTCTTTGGAGAGGTTGGATGGAGTAAGAATATAGGCTCTTAGGGCAACTTCCTTTAGAAGATTTTAAAAAAGGCTCTGCAGCCAGATTATGAAGGGTTTAAAATCCCAAACCCACCACTTGGGTGCAACTTAGGTCAAGTTACCTTCTCCTCTGGGCCTCAGTTCATTCATTTGTAAAATGGAGATAATCACAGTTTCTGCCTATTAAATGGTTGTAGGGATTATATAATTACATATTAATACATAAAGTGCTTAAAATAGCCCCTGATACATACTGCTCAGTAGGTGTTAGCAACTGACATTATTGCTCAAGAAAACTTTTCTTATCCCAACATGATGAAAATAGTATCTTATGTTTTCTTCCTAAATTTTTCAAGCTTGGCTTTTCAAAAGTGGTCTTTAGTACTCTTCCTTTTCCCTTCCTTCTTGAACAAAGCATTCTTAAGGCTGTTAGGTGGGGTAGAAGCAGGAGGTGCCCATGTGGGGCTGAGGGGAGCCTCAGTGGCCTCGCCCAAGTGCGGCGAGGAGGGCGTCCGTGGAGGAAGGCGGCTCCGTGTGGAAGGTCAGACCCCAGCCGGGGTGAGGAGGGTATCGATGTGGTGGGGGTGGCCCAGGATGGGAGTCAGAGCCCGAGTAGGGAGAGGAGCGAGCAGGGAGAGGAAGGCGTGGGTATCAGAGCCCTAGTGATGTGAGGTGGGTCTGTGTGGGGAGGTGAGGTTGGTGGTAGAGATGGCAGATGGGTTACATCCAGTGTGATTGATTAAACAGGTAAATATGTATATAAATGCATTAAAGATAGTGAGAGCTGTCAGGGAAGGGAGTTAAATATATGGGAAGGGAGAAGATGAACGTGAACCCTGTGGTGCTGGGTTAGAATTGGAGGTATCAGTGTGAATTCATGATTGTTGATGTACATATACGTTTACATATAGAGAAATAAATATAGATGTAAATGGATATCTATCAATTGTCTACCTACACATACATACCTAAATACATGCTCTCTACCTATCCCCTGAGAGAGCCCAGATGTTGGCTTCAAAACAGTATATTCCCTAAAAGGAACCAGAGCCCTTGGGGGAAATGGTTGATTCCAGGTTGGGAAATGGCAAGATGAACCTGGAACATCTTGTTGTGGCAGAAAGCAAGTAGTGCTCAAAGAATGGTGTGGAACACGTCAAAAGGACACAAGAGCCATCTTGATGGATTTCCACTGGCTAAATCAGGGGTAAACTGAGCACTAAAAGAAATAACATAGTAAAGAATGAGATCCCTTGAATATAATAGCAAACCATGAATCTGTAAGTAAGTAAATGAATATATTAAGCATTTGATGGGGAATGTGATCATTTACATAGTATTAAAGTACCTCCTCACAAAATACTTACTAATTACAAAGGGGAAAAGAATCATTTTATGGTGGGGAAGCCTGGCAGGCACCTCCATAATCAAGTGATCAAAGTCAACATCATTAGTAATGGGTCAAATCAAAATTCTATGCCGTCTAATAGGATGCGATGGAAAGAACACTGTAGCACTTCTGAGATATTCCTGCCAAAGATGCATAACCTGAATCTCATTAGGAGGAAACATCAGACAAGGCTGCCTTGAAGAACACTACAAAATATAATAACTAGCCCATCACCTTCAAAATACTGGGGAGCTGTTCCAAACTAAAGAAGATCAAAAAGATATGCCAGCTAAATGCAACATGTGATTCTGAACTGGATCCTTTTGATATAAAGGGCGTTATTGGGACAGTTGTTGAGACTTGAATGGAGCCTAAGGATTAGGTGGTGATGATGGATCCATGTTAATTTCCTGATGTTGATGGTTGTATTGTGATCATGTAGGAGGATGTACTTGTTTGTAGGAAATATACAAACTATTCAAGGGAAATGAGGCTTCAGGTTGGCAGCTTTCTCCAAATGGTTTAAGATAAAATTCTATTACACTTGCAGCTTTTCTATAAATCTATGATTGTTTCAAACTTTAAAAGTTATTATATAATATTACTTTTTATTTTTTTTAAAAAAGTAGTTTAATCCTCTTAGATTTTGTTTATGTGCATGGTGTGATATAGAATTAAAAAAATATGTTTCCATGTAAATAACCAGTTGATAATGCTTAATACAAATTTGAAAAGTGAAATTTAG
>CAUYRT010025863.1:0-43331 GCA_963574885.1 Lepilemur ruficaudatus | reverse complement strand
AATAATGGGCTGAAGCTTAATCCAGGATAATACAAGAGGTTCTAACTTACTGTCATTTCTTAAAATTGAGTAATATTCCATTGTGAACAAATACCAGATTTTAACAATCCACTCATGCATTGACGGGCACTTGGGTTGTTTTAGAATAATTTTTGAATGTTAAAAGATCATATGGGTATGGAAGACCAGAGATATCTTTTTTGGAATGATTTTCTTTGTCAAAAAGTTGTCATTCATATTCTCTTGAAATAAGGAAAGGAAAATAATATATCTTCTTTTCTAATATGAGAAAAAGGAGGCATTTCTGTTTCAGATTCGACACCAAAACATGCTTTATTTTCTTTTCCTATAAAGTGATTACTAAACTTACTTCCTATTTTAAATGATTACAAACTTTCATGTGGCTTGCTGTTGTTACTGTACCAACTTTTCTTTCCTCTCCACTATCTGTACCCACCTCCTCACCTTCTAAGAAGTCACTTTGCTCAGAAGCTGATGGGAGGTTAAGACCTTTTATTTTAATGATAGAGATAATGAGCAAATACACACAAAAAACTAGGCATAAAGGAAGTTAACTGAGTTTACTATACAAAAGAGGTTGAAATCAATTTGGATGAGAGAAAGTTAGACCCTGAAAGGCACGGTGGAGAGTGTTTGTTTTTGTTTTATTTTGTTTTTGACTTCTTGACTCTTTATTTTGGGGGAAAGCAAAGGGAATGAAAAAATCATGAGAGGATTTCTAAAAACTGAACTTTTATAAATGAATGAGTATACATCAAAATATAAGTAAAAAAGACATAGAAGCAATGAAAGCTGACCCTTAAAATTTTCTATATTTTTTTGTAATTAATGTTTTCCATCTTTGAATCCTGGTGGATTTTTGAATCTTTTTAAAAATAATAACTAATTGCTGTTGTTCTCTTGAATAATTTTTATATATAAATGTGTCTTAAAATTTTCTGTTCTGAAGCTAACAAAGAATTACTAACAATATCATGAACTAATTCCAGGATAACCTTCTATCAGGGAAATGATCTTATGCATTTTCAATGATGTAAAATAATGCATGTCAGATGAACTTCATGCATTATAATTTTTCTTGGGTCTTGGTTTCTTAATTAGTATTACGTGGAGGATTTTAAGATTAAAAAATATTATATTTGAGAATAAATTCACTATTTCTAGAAAATATATTCTCTAACTTTATAGTTCATATTGTTCAGCACTTATTGAAAAGCACTTGCATAGAATTGCAAAAATACTACAGCTAAGGTAATACTGCTACCCAGACATAACCTACTTTTTGCAGTTCAATCAGTTGTAGATGCATGTATTTTAACATGTTATTGTTAGATGCATACATGTTAGGGACTATTAAGTCTTATTGGAGAATTGATCCGTTTGTCATCATAATGTTCCTTTTTATCCCTGATAAATTTCCTTGTTCTGAAATCTGCTTTGTCTGAAATTAATGTATTTTGATTAACGTTTTTATGTGTTTTTGTCTTCTAAGACTGCTATAACAAAATAACACAAACTGGTGGATTAAGCATAAATTTATTTCAACACAATTCTGGAGGATAGAAGTCCATGGGAAAGATTCTGGCAAATTCAGTTTCTTGTAAGGACTCTCTTCCCGGTGTGAAGGTGGCTATTGTCTTCTTATATCTTCACATGGCCTTTCCTGGGTGAGTGAAGGTGAAGATTGTCTTTTCTTATTAGTAGAACTAATCTTATCAAATCAAGGTCCCACCCTGTTAAACTCATTTAACCTTAATTACTTCCTTAGAAGCCCTATCTCCACATACAGTGGTACTTGGGGTTAGAATTTCAATATATGAATTTTTTGAGATACAAACAGCCCATAATAGCATACTGTGTCTTTTTCCATCCTTGTACTTTTGATCTAATGGTATCTTTATATTTAAAGATTTCATGTAGACATCATATAGTTAGGTATTTTTAAAAATCCATTGGGACAACTTCTGTATTTAATTAAAGTATATGGACCACTGACATTTTAAATGACTAAAAATAAATTGAGATCAATACCTACCACATCTGTAACTGACTTATATTTGCTATATGTCTTTTTGATTCTTTTTCTTTTTCTTTTCTTTTTTTTTTTTTTTTTTTGAGACAGTGTCTTACTCTGCTACCGAGGCTAGAGTGCTGTGGCATCAGCATAGCTCACAGCAGCCTCTAACTCTTGAGCTCAGGCAATCTTGCTGCCTCAGCCTCCCAAGTAGCTGGGACTACAGGCATGTGCCACCATGCTCAGCTTATTTTTTCTATGTATTTTCAGTTGGTCAATTCATTTCTTTCTATTTTTGATAGAGATGGGGTCTCCCTCTTGCTCAGGCTGGTTTTGAACTCCTGACCTGGAGCAATCCGGCCACCTCAGCCTCCCAGAGTGTTAGGATTACAGGCGTGAGCCACCGCACCTGGCCTCTTTTTGTTTCTTTTCCTGTCTCCTTTTTTTTGACAAATTTATTGAAGTATAATTTATATTCCATGACATATTCAATTTTAAGTGAATAATTAAGTGATTTTTAGTAAATTTACCAACTTGTACAGCTATTTGCATAAATCAGTTTTAGAAGATTTCCTTCCCCCTATTAAGTCCCACCAAGCTCAATTCAGGATAATATAAGCAGTGCTAACTCACTGTCGTTTCTTAAAATTGAGTAGTATTCCATTGTAAACATATACAAAATTTTAATAATCCACTCATGAATTGACGGGCATTTGGGTTGTTACCATGATCTAGCAATAGTGGATTGTGCTACCATAAACATATAGAATGTCTTATGCCCTTTTGGGTAGATGCCTAAGAATGCTATTGCTGGATCAAATGGTAATTCTATTTTTAGCAGATGAAATTAATTTTAATAAATACTTTATTCAACCCAATATATCAACATATTATAATTTTAACATGTCATAATATAAAAATCATTAAGGAGATAGTCTTTTTGTACTAAGTCTCGAAATCTCAAGTGTATTTTATACTTACAGACATCTAACTTCCAAGCGGTGACATTTCAAGTGCTCAGTAGACACATGTGGCCAGAGGCCACCATACTGGACAGTGCAGTTCTAGATGCTTAGATGGTCAATGTGTTTGAGGCTATTTTGATTCTACAGGAAAGTCATTAATTGTTAAACAAAACTAATCTTGTCCTTAATACCAAAGATCATCTAGATATTAATATTTTATTTTAGGTACAAATACAGGCATTTATGAACAGTACTTTTGGAAAAATCTTGTCTTCTCAACAGGCTCTTCAGCTGCTTCAAAGGTATTTATAATGCTTTAAGCAGTATAGTTTTAAGTGAAATTACTTTATATCTAAAATACAATTTCAAATTAGATGTTCTTGGAAATCTCTCCCACATAAGCCTTAAAATTTAAAAATGTTAACCTTTCAATTACTACTTAATAGGTTGGTAAAATTTTAAATAGGTTGGTAAAATTTTAAATACAGAATGACACTTTCTCATTGCATTTTTTTGGGGTAGTAGAGAGTCTTTCAATAAGAAAATGAAATTATTTCACGTTTTCACTCCCCCTCCTTTCCTGCCATGTAATATGCTTAAGGTTAATTTCATAGGTATTATTGGAAAGAGAACAAATAATGTTTGATTCTACATACTGAAAAAAATTTCTAAAAGTGAGATTATGTAAGAGTAATAGATACTAAAACTTTCCATTTCCCTGAGGGGCTCCTGTACTTTAAAAAAAAATTGTATATACTCAAGGTGTACATGATGTTTGATATATATAGTGAAATGGTTGCTACAATGAAGCCAATTAACATATCCCTCATCTCGAAGAGTTACTCCACCCTTTATTTTGGTACCAGCACCTGAAATCTACTCTCCTTCAGCTTCTTTTCCCCCTACAGCACTACTCTCTCAAAGGGCAGGGAATCCTGGATTAGTGGGATGAGCCAGACTAGAGGCCCTTCCTTTCCAGCCCAGGAAGGGCTCAGGACCCATGACAGGGACCCTTTTGGAACTCTTCCCTGAGAGCCAACAGATCCAGGTTTGGGTCTGGCTTTGCCATAGTTCCCTGTCTCTGTAATGATGGCTCATACCTGGTGAGACCATTGTAAAAAAGTCAAAACAGACACAAAATGACTTTGGCAAATGGCAGTTCTGCACAGATGGCAGGTTCTGCTTTCTTGGCCACCTCTCGCTCTGTCTCTGCCTCTGTTTCTCTCTTTTTGCCTATAGTATTCATTGTATTACCATGTGTGGATTCATTGTATTACCATGGTGTTGTGGTTTTAGTACTTTCCGTGTGTCCTTCAGTCTCTCGGTGGAAGTGATATTTGGCCGACAAGGTCATTGTTACACTTATGGTTATTTGGAATTATGTGAGTATCAGCATCGGCTGAGGCACATTCAGTGTTCTCCCCTCCGTCTTTGCTAAGCCACCTCCTCACTAACCTTTTTAATCTAGTTTAAATGTCACTTTCTCAGGGAAGTCTTACTTGACTCCCCAGATGTGGCTAGGGCCCCCGTTGTATGTATGCATTTCTGGCTCCCTCGTAATTTGATCATTTATGTAACTCTTGACTGCGGTCCACCTTTTCCATAAGATAATCGTAGGTTCCAGGAGGGCTGGGACTGTACCTATCTTGCTCATCACTGTATCCTGGGACAATGCATGAGGCCTGGGATGAATAGTGCCAAATGAATGAATGAATGTTTAGTATTATAGCAATTCTTAAGTATATTTCTCATTTACTTTTTAATTCTTCATCTTCAATTACTTTTAGATTTCAGAAGCTGAACATCCCCTGTCTTCAATCAGAAATAAACCACACAATTGAGCGTATTCTTCAGTATTATGTGGCTGAACTTGACGCTACGAAGAAGGTAAGTGTCACGGTAATAAATAGAATGGTACATTAGTACAAAAAGGAAACAATTCCGAAAGTATTTGCCATCATGGTCTTGTGCCAAACTTTTCAAAGTGATCCCTTCACTGCTAAGGACCTTCACTGCTAATAGATCTCTCCTCCATGTGTGGGAAGATGCTGACGGTGTGTGCAGCCACAGCTAGATTCACGCCTCTTTGCTCTTAAGAACAGCTTTTTGCCATGGTTTTCAGGTGTCTGAATAGCAAAGATCTTTTGAGTTAGTATTTCTGAGTACAGAAATATGACTCTGGAGTCTGTTGTGAGAGATGTAATATAGCTATATGCTCCTTTTTTTTGAATACTTCCTTAACGTTTGGAGTAAGAGCAGAAAAATTCATGTAAAAGGAAATAAAGGTGAAGAGAGAATTAAGTGTCAAATATTGTAAACATCATTGTTTCTAAGCTTCAGGTTATCATCTCTGATGTGCACTTACCTGTCTATTGACTCCCTGCTGTGTATAAGATGTAAGACATGTGAATAATGGTAAAACAATAAAAACATAGCTGCATGTTTTTTGCCTTCTCCACTGTACTGAATTCAAACATTAACTCCGGATTTTAAATTACAGCTTTATCATTCTCAGAAAGATGACCCACCTCTCGCTCGCAACATGCCCCCTATAGCAGGAAAAATACTTTGGGAGAGGCAGCTCTATCGCCGGATAAGCGAGCCCATCAATTATTTCTTTGTAAGCCAATAATTAAATTTATAATACGTGGATTATGTTGGTTTTAATATAAGAACTATATTTTATCCTATAATATCGGTGTCCAATAAAGAGCCAATTCTTTTACCAGGCAAAGAAAATTTAGTTTATAAATATGCTTGAGAGAGACTAAGCCATTTCCTTCTTGTTCAGTAGATAAGCCAGTTTAATTACAGTGATTTCAAAATCGGTGAATCTTATAACTTTATGTCTTTTAATAACACAGGACCCTTTATAGAGCCTTTTAAAAAATAAAAAATTTGAAAACACAATAAAGTACAGGCCTAGTGCTGAAGCTTACTTGTATTTGTGGGCAGATAGGTCACTGATATATATGTTCAGTGAAGGTAAAGATATACTCAGAGTGTATTCCTGTGTGAAGAACTGACACCGAGGGTGGAGTATAATAGAGTCTATTCATTCTCTATGTCTTCTAAGATTATTAGGTTTCTGAAAAACAGGATAGTCTAGGCCCTGTTGGCATTCTGAAACTGCCAGTGTGTCTTTCTTTGTCTTTGTTTTTACTTAAGAGACAGTAGCAGAGTAGAGCTGGTTTGCTTGTTGTGTCTATAGAACAAAATAACTGCAAGACAGTCGTCTTACAAGTAATTTTATTATTTAAGCATTATTAAATATTAAGACTCTGTTGTTTTTGTTTAGCTGAAATCATTTATTTCATTGTTCTGAGTATTAGAAAAAAAAAAAATTAAAACCCTGCCCTTAGAAGAGAGGCTGGGTGGGGAGTCGATCCCTGATTGATTTCATAGCGGCAGGGCAGAGATTACCCTGTTTGACATATGTGAATCTAAACGTAATCTTTCAGTTTTTACATAAATAAATTTGATTTTTATTCTTTGATGTATGGTTACCTTTTTGTGTGCTAGAATTTAGGAATTTACCCTGGTATTCACAGTTCAAAGAAAATCCATTAATTGTATCTTGCCCAGAGAAGTGGAGATGGGAACGGAGAATCAGAGGTAGAGGCTCTGACTGCCTGGGGCTGGCCGAGGGGCCCGAGGCCTCTTTTTAGATCCTGTCTTTCCTTTTCCAGTGTTCCCTCTATCCCAACAATGTTTCCCTACTTCTCACTCTTGCTTGTAAGGCCTTCCCCATCTCTCTTTTACTCTAACGTGGAATCTAATTAATTGGTAGCATAATTATTTGATGTCATTTTACATATGAGCAGTTTTATGATGTGATATGAAAAAACAGCAATCTTTTAAAACAAATCTTTCTTTTTTCCCTTAAAAAACAGAAAAACTCAGACATTTTGTCCAGTTTGGAAGGTAAAGCTGTCATCCGTCAGTATAACAAGATCTCCTATGTGCTGGTGGAATTCGAGGTGATCTATCACACAGCCTGGGTCAAGGAGATTACGCAGTTACGTTATGGTGTGTATTAGACTGTGCAGTGAGGCTCAAAATAGGGTTAGGCGCTGCCTTGGAGGATTTTTTACATTCCTTTCATGCAATCTTAGGATAGTTAAAAATTAAGATTTAGGGATGATACAATGGTTTATTTATTTACAGTTGTTAATAATTTTATGATTTTATAAGCAAAAATTGTCATGACCTTAAAGTTGATATACTTAAGTTAGGACCATCCACTGAAAAACAATATTTGAAAGTCAAAATACCTTTATAGGTGTTTCTCCATAGATTTATGAAGGTTTTCATATTCCATTTTATCATGTTGTAAATTCAAATCTCAGTCCCAATCTGGGGAGAAAGAATTGCAGCCCATCTTCTTCCCTTCCTCTCTCCCTCCGTCCCTCCCTTCCTTTCTTTCTTTTTCTATTACTGGATTTAATTTCACTTTTGGGCTCCAATAAATTAAGAGTCTTACAGTTGTATCTGAGTGTCTCTGGGGAGGGGTTATGTGTTGCCAAGGCTTTGGGCAAAGTTAAGTGTGAGGTAGAGGATGGTTCTTAGCCATCATCCAGCCATGCTGGCATCATCTGGGATGTTTTTTTGTGTGTGTGTGGACAAAATTGTGGTCATTTCAGGTTCCTGATTTGTGTCATTTTAACATTAAGCTCTTAATTATAACCTCAACCATGTGCTCTTATCCATGACCTTGGTGGAACCTTTACTGCATCACCTGATAGAAAGGTTTCTCCCTCCCAAACCAGGTGTCCACCTTCAGCAGGGCACAGAACTGTAGGTCCAGGAAGCACAAGCTCTGCGGGTGGGTTACTGGGAGTGACGGTGAGAGGGGCCACTCCCACTGCTGTGTCTTGGCTGTTGGATTTTAGCTGTTGGCAACATAGCACTTACATACACTCCATAGATTCACTGCATCCCTGCATCCCAGAGGACAGCGCCCCAACCTCCTCAGAGTGTCGCCCCCACTGTAGTTAAGCCTTTAATACACCACTTTTAACAGGCCAGCTGTTTCTGGGTGATGCGATATGTGGTAGGCCCCTGCAGATTCTAATGAAAGTCTGCTCATGGAGCAACTCTCTCCGAGGAACATCAAGAGACATTTAAAACTCACACAATGCAAAATGGTAACAGAGAATTTTTAACAATTGAAGTATGGAGCACGTACTGTTTTACTTCTACAATGCCATGAACTTTCCCATTTTTTTTTTCTGCTACTGGTTTTTCTACCGCCAGTGCCCTTCCTCTTATCTGCACATGTTCAAAAACAAGCTCAATGATCACCTGTTCCATAAAGCCCTTTCTCATTCTTCCTGGCAGAAAACAATGTGCTCCTCCTCCAGAGTCCTCCACACACTTTATCTGCAGTTTTTCTCCTGATACTTACTGCTTTATGTATCTGTCTTATCTCTCCTACACATTCCACGGATACTCTGTGTGTCTGTTTCATCTTATATCCCTTTAATAATGGTCGTAGCTAACATTTGTACAGTGCTTGCTGTGCCCAGGCTTTGTCTGAGCACTCTACATATACAGATTCCTTGAATCCTAATAGCAGCCCTGTGAGGAACAGTTACCATCCTTGTTTTACAGATGAGGAAACTGAGGCACTGGGAGGGTACGTGACTTGCCCAAGATCACATAGGTAGTAAGTGGCTGAGCCAGGATTCAAGTTCAAGTAGTCAGGCCCCCAAATCCACTCTCTTAACCATTATGCTGTACTGCTTCTAAAAGTGCCAAGAATGCTTCCAGGCAGGCTTGGAGGCTCTTAAAATATTTTAAAAATATCCAGTAAGTAGAAATCAGGCAATCTTGATAAATATGTTATTTTATTGAGGTTTTTGGAGAGTTTGTTCCCCTTGAGAATATCAGCTGACACCTATTGGGTGCAATATGCACACTGCAATGGATTGATGCCCATGAGATGTGGTCACAAGTAAAACAATGTAAAGTAACATGTTTTCATGTGAGCACAGGCTATCGGAATGAATTGCTCTGGAAGGCTTCCCATTATTCTATTGATGTGACTAAACTATTAATCTATAGGAACTTGGACTAACAATTGGGGACCTAGCATCAGCCTCCTTTAACTGGTTGCTCTGTAAAGTTTCTCTGATGGTGATTAACATGGCGTGAAATGGGTACTCCGTCCTGGAGCAGACTTGCTGGCTGTCGTTACTGGTCTGTTTGGGTCATCTTGTTGACCTTTTTGTCCTTTCAAACAGGCTCAATAGCATTGTGGAGGGGAGGGGCATACCTCTAACCTTTGCTAGGGAGAGGCAAAGATATAAAATGTAACCAAAATGTCTGTACTCTCATAATTTCCTGAAATAAAAAAAAAAAACAGGCTCAATAGAGTTTTAAGGAAGACAGATTTCATTACAAGAATGTTCAAAAGTTATTTTGGAATTTACTTGGGAGGATAAATGATTTCTAATCCAATTTAAAAAATTCCAAATGAGTTGAATAAAATTTTTAGTTGAAATTCCCATGAAACTCGTACCATCAAGAACCATATCAAGACTAATTTTACCTGATGAATAAAAGGCAACTAACTTCAAAGGGATATACAGACTGTTTTATTTTACTAGATATTTGATACAGCTACATTCTGTGAAACAATGTGAGGCTTGGAAGATTCTGTGATTATGTTGAAATTCTCATGTTAGTTGTGTTTGTTAATGTAAGATGTAATTCAGGCTAGTATATACTAGTCTATGAGTGTTTTATTATTATGCATCAGAAGTATTTCATGTTAGGATAACAAATAATCTAAGTCTACACAGCAAGAACCACTGGGGATTATATATTTCAATTCATAATAAAAAAACTTACCTGAAAATGTCTATATGAATGATGTTTATGTGAGATGTAGTATAAAAAAGACTTCATTCTATGAGTTCACAACTCAATGGTGTTTAATAAATATTTCTTACTGATATTGGGCCTAGTTAGAAATTCAGGATGGAAACTTAATTCAGATAAACCTTCTTGAAAAAGCCAGTTTGGGGTCAGGAGTGAAAAAGGGTTTGAAATGAGCTGTGTCATCTTTTGTAGTTCCGACCATCTTCGATTGTTTCCCAGGCGTGAAGTCCCCATCCATAAAAATAAGCTAACATTGTATTACAGATCTCTTTGACCCATTCAGAAAAGTATTGCAATTCACAGCACAAAGGCTAGCAGTTCTTGGTCAATTTTTATCTCTGGATGTGATTTTATGGCTTTGCAGTTACTCTGCCTACATTAATCTAAGTTTTGAGTACCGACTATGTGCCAGATACTGAGCCTTAGCACCTGGGGTATCCGAAACTACTGTTTTGTCCTTAAGAAGTTAGTAGTCCACTGGGGAAAACAGATGTGTAAACAGAGGTGGAAGCAGAAGGAAAATCCAGACTAGGTGATGTCAACAATTGTTTGTTTGTTTGTAGCTTTACAAGCCACACTTTTTGTGCGACATCCAGAAACAGGGAAGTTGCTGGTTAATTTTGATCCCAAAATTTTGGAAGTTGTTCGGGAAACTAAATGCATGATAAAAATGAATTTGGATGTACCAGAAGATGCAAAGAGATTGCTAAAATTGGAAAGTAAATTGAAAGGAGACAAACTGTATTTGCAGGTAGGATAGATTATGTTTTCTAATTATTTTTGAAGGACTTTTTTTTTTTGGTAAAAGAAAAATATATCCCTATAGTTATGCTGACAAGGCATTGAGGGAAAATTTGTTACTATATTGATTCTTGATTGACTTAAAACACTAACTTGCAAACCAAAGAAAAGATTGGAGATGGAAAGCAGAAAGTGAGAAGATTATTAGACATCAGATGTAGATTTCAGGATAATGACAGTGATGAAACAGCAAGTTTAAAAACAGTTTTAATACCATAATTTCAAAGATTAAGTACATTAAATTTTATAATGTATTTAATTTTAGGCTGCTAATAAGATATAAATTAAAAAGTGGGTTGACTATACAACACAAGTAGAAGCGATTCTCAACATTGTGGGATAAAATGGAACATTATTTAAATTCAAGTTTAGTCGGGCAAACTAAAATTTAAAAAAATGAAAATGGGAGGCAAAAACTGACATTGCAAAGTAGCATAAAAGAGGTTAATTCAAATCCTAATGCATAGTTTCTAAAATGTGAAACAAAAGTAACGTGAGAATTTCTTTAGGAAGCTGACTCAAACAGCAAGCTGTATTAACTTTCTCTAGGAAGGCTGTGGACATACATTTTGGGAATGCGGGAAGATATATAAATGTAAGGACATTCTTTCCAGTACTGTTAGTAGTAGCAAAAGACTGGAATCTAACCCCAGCAATAGAGAACTGATTAAACATGGCTTGTAAGATAAATACACAGAAATTAATGGAATAACTGGTTATTCAATGAGAAAAATGAACTCTATTTGTGGTGGTGCAAAATTTATTAATCATGTTTATAATCAATATCATAATAAGCAAATTACTGATTTTTCCTATTTCTTGTTGGAGAGAGTAATATGAATCTGCCATTTTCAATATGTCTTTATATTTAAGTTTTTTGGCTTACTTAAGGTTTAATTTTGGTCTGGAAATATGAACAACTGGATAATGAAGTTTTTCTGTAAACTAATCTAAGACTATCAAAGAGTATTTCAAAAATTTACCCCACTAGCAAGTATAATAAATTTAAAATAATCATATTAATGTGTGACATTATGAGCAACAACAAAAAAGATAAACTATTAGAATAGAGATTCCCAAAATAGTTTTTTAAACTAACAGCTTTACTGAGATATAATTACAGACCATACAATTCACCCATTTAAAGCATACAATTCAATGGTTTTACAATACAGGTATTCATAAAGTTGCACAACCATCACCACAATCAATTTTAGTTTTCATCACCCCAAAAAGAAACCCCATACTGTTAGCATACACTCCCTAGTTTCCCTCAAGTCTCCCCACACCCAGCCTGGCAACCACTAATCTACTTTCTGTCTCTATGGATTTGCCTTTTCTGGACAACATCATACGAATGGAATCATACAATAGATGGTCTTTTGTGACTGGCTTCTTTTGCTGAGACAGTATTTTCAAAGTTCATTCATATTGTTTTATGTATTGTACTTCATTTCTTTTTATGAGAAAATAATATTCCCTTGCATGGTTATACTATACCACATTTTAGTTATCTGTTCATCAGTTGATAGTCATTTGGGTTGTTTCCACATTTTGGCTATTATGAATGATGCTCCTGGGAACGTTTGTATACAAGTTTTCGTGTGGATGCATGTTTTCATTCTTTTGGGTATACACCTAGAAGTGCAATTACTGGGTTTCAGTAACTTGATAACTCCATGCTTAAACTTTTGAAGAATGCCAGACTGTATTCCATCATTTTGCATTCCCACGAGCAGTGTATGAAGGTTCTCATTTCTCTGCATTCTCCCCAGTACTTATTATTATGTGTCTTTTTCATTGGAGCCATCCTAGTGGATGAGAATTGGTATTGCAGTGTGGTTTTGAATTGCATTTCCCTGATGGTTAAGAATGTGGAGCATCATTTCATGTGCTTATTGTCCACTTGTAGATCTTTGAAGGGACATCTATTTAGATCCTTGGCTCATTATAAAATTGGGTTGTATTTTTATTTTTTATTTTTAATAGTTATTTTGATTTTTATTCTTTTTAGAGACAAGGTCTTGCTGTGTCACCCAGGCTGGAGTGCAGTGGTGTGATCATAGCTTATTGCAACTTCAAACTCCTGGGCTAGAGTGATCCTCCTGCCTCAGCCTTCCAAGCAGCTGGGACTACAGACATGCGCCACCACACCCAGCTAATTTTTTAATTTTTTTTTTTTTTCGTAGAGACTGGGTCTCGCCATGTTGGCCAGGCTGGTCTTGAACTCCTGGCCTCAAGTGATCCTCCCACCTTGGCCTCCCAAAGTGCTGGGATTACAGGTGTGAGCCACTGCACCTGGCCACCTTTAATAGTTCTTTATATTTTCTAAATATTAGTCCTTTATCAGGTATATGATTTGTGAAAGCTTTCTCCCATTCTGTGGATTGTTTTTTCACTTTCTTGATTGTGTCCTTTGAAGCACAAACATTTTACATTTTCATGAAGTTTGTCTACTTTTTCTTTTGTCTTTTGTGTTTTTGGTGTCATATCTGAGAAATCTTCTCCCATCCAAGGTCATGAAGGTTTATGCCTATGTTTTGTTCCAAGGGTTTAATAGTTTTAGCTCTTGCCAAAATCATATTTAATTGTTATATTTAAAAAATACCCGGAGGAGCATTGACATTGTGGAAATTGTCGATTCAGCATTAGAAGTCATAGGTAGTTGTGACTTTGGAGGATTGAGTGTCAAACTATTGTTATAAATTGACGCTAATGTCATTTACATTGCATTTCACAGGCTTTGGGTTAGCATTGAATGATATCGTGAAAGTCAAGGTTCTTTGCCAAATGTCAAGTATAAATAAAACTTCAACTATAAGTAACAGACAAAAAGGAAAGGCATCAAGAACTTTGAAACTATTAAGTAAAAATTGAAACAGTTTAATATTATTAATTTGGGGAAGAAGTAACTTGAATCCACATCTCCTACGACATAGCGTAGTAAATTACAAAATGGTCAATATTGGATCATTATAGATCATCTCTAAAAAATATTTAAAAGAAAACATAAAAGCTTTTTCTGGTTGCATGGAAAAGTTAAATTTATTTTGATTCAAGAAAGCAAGTGTGGCATCAGTGTTTAGTATGTCTTAATGTGCCAGAAGACAAGGAACAGAAAGGAGAAAACGTATAAAGACAGATATCACAAAAAGACAATTATCTAAACCATTTATTATAACATACATCTAGAAAGACAAATAATAAATATGAAAAATGAGAATCTAGAAAGCGCTATTGACTTATTTAAAGGGGAAGCTCAGGTAATTTATAGGTGGGGGAAATCAGTATAAATTTAAATGAGCAGCCCCTGGGATGGCAAGACTACGAAGAAACAGGTGTAATGAAACCTTCATGGTATGAATCAAAATGTGACTGTTGCTTTAAAATGAATTCAAATATGCCATTTCAACTTTTTACAGGGTCTTCTGCAGTATTATGATGAGTTATGTCAGGAAGTGCCTTCTGTGTTTGTCAATCTGATGACCCCTAAAATGAAAAAGGTTGGTAATGCTGAAGATTTATATTGATTTCCTTGTTATTTAAAATTAGGTTTTGGTTCTATAAACTATGGATTTAGACTGTCTATTCTTGCCTAGACTTTCTATCTTTCTAGTTCAACTTTATAGCTCTGTTTTTTTTTCCTACAGAATTTCTTGTCTCAGTTTTGTTGCCTTTGAAAAACAACTAAATCTAAATCATGAGCATTTTCTAAAAATCCATGATTGTTTCCTGGGCAACCAACCATGATTAAAAACAAAAAGTCATTTTTATTAGGTATAATGGAGGGAGAATAAAACTAAGAAAATATAACCTATAAACTTTGCAGGTAATAAAGGAAAACCTTTTCTATAAACGCAGATGCTCCTATTAATATGGAAGCTGCTATGTTTTTACTTTCTGTAGGTGGAATGCGTGCTGAGGCAAGGGCTCACAATATTAACGTGGTCATCCTTAACACTGGAAAGCTTCTTTCAAGAAGTTGAATCTGTTTTGGATATGTTCAATCAACTTTTAAAGAAGGTATGATCGATAAATAAAAAAGGCTACATGCATTAATACTCAGAATGTAAGAAATAGTTTGATTATCTCTGGAAGCTTTTTAGAGGATATGACTTTTCACTAAAAGAATTATCAATTAAAAAAAAATAATACCTTATGTTTCTTTTACTGCTTTGGGGTCTTCATTTAAGGTTGCCTGGTTCTTATCCCTGAATCCCCTTGCTTTTATTATGTTTAAATGGTGGCTCAACCTCACATTGTAGTTTAGAAAATGGGATAATTGGAGACTGTTGAAGATGGCAGTGTGGAGTGCTTAAATATTAATTAATATTAATGCATCTAATATTAACTAGATGAGGCGATCATCTAATTGGAGACTTGTCTATTGATTTCTGATGTGTTTGCTGCACAGAACATGTATATCTTTTTAGATGTATTAATCTGTCATGGCAGCCGAGTGTGATGGACAAACTCAGAGGCTTTGGAGTCAGGTAAACCTGAGTGTGGGATTCTCTGCCTTTTACTAGGTCTGTGTTCCTCCCCAGCTCACTTTACTTCTCTGAGCCTTGGTATCTTTAGCTGGAAAGCTTAGAGTGTCAATGTCTCATGTGCTGGAATGAAGATTAAAGAAGATATCACATATGATGTTATGGTACATGTTGCAGCTCAAGAAAAATTTAGTTCCACGTCAAAATTTCTTTGCAAATGTACTGCTAAAATTTTCACCAAATTATGCTTGGCTCAGGATGCGAGTTTCCAGATTTAGCCTGCTAAATTAATTTATAACCCAAGCACATTTTGGATGAAAAGCTAGCTATAAAGGAGAGTTTTTTTTCACATTTTTTTCTTTGTTGGTAGATCAATGACTTGTGTGAAATGCATATTGATACAGTTCTGAAGGAGATGGCTAAAACTGTGTTAATTTCCCTGCCTGAAACTGGTGCTACCAAAGTAGAAGATATGCTGACCCTCAATGAGGTATGCATTTATTTATTATATTATAATCACAGAAATACTGGCTTGTAAACCTAAAATGTGAATTGGTAACCTAACAGAAATCTGGGTCAGTAGCATTTAGACATCCTAGCTTTCTTAGGATATCTTCTGCTTCAAAGGCTTACATGGCTTCAACAGTTCAAACCCATGGCCACACCCCAGATGTTATCTTATTGATGTCCTCAACCTAATGCTGGAGTTCCCTGGGGCTCTGTCACTGGTTCATGGCTCTTCTTTGTCTGCACATACTACCAGGGCCATATCATCTTTCTTGTGGGTTTAACTACAACATACTGGGGACTCATCTGGACTCCTTTCCTCACTTCTGTTTCCTAAATCCAGCCAGTCTTAAGGCTTAGGTGGGTTTTGCCTCTTTCTCAGATTTTGCTTGAGTTGCCTCTTCTTTTTACGCCTATTATCACGTTCTAGGTCAGGCCCTTAATGCTTACTTTGAGTTTAGCAATCGATGTGATCTAACTGGTGTCTGTGCCTCTATCTTTGGCCCCATCATATCCACCCACGTTGCCATCAAATCTGACTGTGAAACTCTCTAGCTTAAGTCCTTCAGTGGCAGAGGCACCTGGTCCTTACAGGACAAAATCTAACCTCCTTAGCATTACATTATTGTGAAATTATTTGGATACCTATTTATCCTCCTTGGACTCAAAAGCATGAAGAGAGGAACCCTGTCTAGTCATTTTAGAGGCCTGGCACATAACACAATCTTTCTCAAAAGCGCTAAATTTATGTCTTGAACTGAGCTCTTTGTTCTGTCTTGCCTGCCTGTGCTTCCATTGCACCCATTCTGCTGTTTTGGGTCACCTTGCTGGTGTCCTTTTCAAGACAACCACAGATAGGTCCATTTTCAGGGGTCAAGTCTGGCCCATGGGAAACAGGTGTGTTTGCCCCTTTCTGTGGAAGTGCAGCCTCTTCTCCCCAGGACACCTCTTCTTACCTGCAGGGGTGAGGGTAGCTAGCCAGCCTCTCACCTCAGGACTGCTCAGGTGTGGGGTCAACCCTCTACTCCCAAATTCTAGAGGGAGGTTCCCCATGTTTATCTCTACTGAATCTGCCAATGAATGAGCAAGCTTCCTTCTGTAACCTCAAGGTGGGCGGTGGGCAGTGGGCTGAGAGCTGCCTTACCTCTTCCTTGTTAAGAACTGCCTTCTTCATAACGTATATGGTCTTACAATTATTTATTCTCAGTTTGGGTTCTTGGCTGTAACTGAGACAACACTAAATAACCCGTTTTAATATCCTGTTCTTGGTGCATTCAAGTTTAAGATGGTTATATCTTCTTGGGCATTTGCTCCTTTTGTCATTATGAAGTAAGCTTTTTTCCTATTTTGTTTGACATTAACATATTATACCAGCTTTTTTAGGTTATTATTTTTCAGTTGTATATTTTTCCATTTTATTGTTTTCAACCTTTTTAGCTTCTCTTATTTTAGATTTTTCTCTTGTGAAGAATATTTAGCTGTATTTTGTTTTTAATCTACTCTGAAAATCTGTTTTTTTTTTAAACTGGTAATTTTAGCTTAGTCTGTTCTTTGCTATCTCTGCCAACTCTTGCTCAGAGTGGCTTGTTTTTCAATGTGTTTTACATGTTGGACTGTGAACTAATGCACATACGTGCATTTGTGGGAGGCCTGGACCACCTTGGTTGAGACCCTGTCTGTTTTTATCCATACCTGTGTGGTACCTAGGAGCTTTACTAACTTGGGACAACTTTATGTTAGTTTCTTGGTGGATAGAATTTCCAACACTACGCAGGTTGTGTGAACTCAAGCCCCAAACCTGTGTGAGAGTAAGCTAGTGTTTATGAATTCCCAAGGGAGAATTTGTTCTCCCAGCCCGGAGCCTCAACCAAGATAGCTACCTTTCTTTTCTAGCCCACCCTTTCCCCGAGGGCATTGCCTTTGATTTGCCTGATGGTATGTGGGGGATGAGGATGGGGTAGATCTTAGTTCTAGCCTCCCACCCTTATGAGGGATCCAAGACCTTATTTGGTTTTTTGGTTATGGGAGAAAAAAAATCCCCAGTGGAAGCTGTGGTTTCAGCTTATTTTTCATTTTAGGTCCATGCTTTTTGTTTTTGTTTTTAATTAAGATATAGCGTATATACAGAAAAGTGTGCAAGCCTTAAGTGCACATTGAATCAATGTTTACATATGATAAACCCTTATAACTCTAACAGCAAGATATAGAATACTTTCTTTATTCCAAATGACTCCTCTGTGGTACATTCCGGGTAACAACACCTCCCTCATACCCCCATAAGTAATCACCATTTGAATTCTATCACTGCATATTAGTTTTGTCTGTTTTTGAATTTCATATAAATGGAATCATACAGTATGATGATATATAGTATAGTATGATATATACTATACTAGTATAGTATATATAGTATAGTATGATATATATATGATATATATAGCATATATATCATATATGTATGTATATATATCATACATACATATATATGTATATATCATACTATACTATATAATATATAGTATAGTATGATATATATATGATGATATACTATATAGTATGATATACAGTATATATTCTTTACGTCTGCTTTCTTTGCTCTATGTTACGGTTGTGAGATTCATCTTTGTAGTTGTGTGAAGCATTAGTTCTTCATTCCTGTTGTTGTATAGTATTCCATTGTATACCCTTATTACAATTTATTTATCCATGCTACTCTGTTGAGGGCATTTGGATAGTTTATAGCTTTTGGTTATACATTGAGCATTCTTGTACATGATTTTTTTGTGGACTTAAGCACTAATTTTGGTGGGTATATACCCAAAAGTGAGATTTCTGAGTTATAGATTATGAATATTTTTAGCTTTAGTAGAAACTGTCTTTTTAGAGTTTGTCTGTTTGAATTAGGGGCCAGACAGGTTCACGTGTTGCGCTTGATTGCTATGTCTCTTAAGTGTTAAAATCATCCTCCCCCACCCCCACTGATTTTTTTGGCTTGCAACTTTTTTATTGTGGTAAAATATACTAACATAAGATTTACCATTTTAAGTGTACAATTCACTGGCATTAAGTACATTCACAGTGTTGTGTAACCATCACCATTATCTATTTACAAAACCTTTTCATTATTCCAAACTGAAATTCTGTACCTATCATATAATAATTCTCCAGTGGTGGTGCTAAGTCTCAATACTGCAAGTCAAGATGCAGGAGGCAGAGTTCTGAAGAGCACCTTTGCCAACCAGTGTGCCCCAGACTCTTGCCCTGGAGTGACCTAAGGTCTAGTAACAGTTGGGCTACCTTCCTACAAACCTACCATTAGGTAGGCCATTATAGTGAAGCCAAGTCAGATAACACTCTAATTTGGGGGGACAAGGTTCATTTGGTTCATTTGTAGTCAGGGCAGCATTCCTTGTCTTGGAGCATCTAAGGGTGGTTTTAGGATAGATTATGTTAATTATTAAAAAGCTTTCTTCTGTTAGTTTCAAATCATTCCTTCTATTCTGTGGTCCTGGGGCCGGGTCTATAAGCTATGTTTCTCCTTGGCCAGCTGGCTCCCTTTTAGACTTTGCTCATATATTAACTCCGTGTTGTACCCTTTGAAGAACTCTGAGATTGTTTTCCGAAGTGACTGTATCATTCCCACCAGCAGTGTATGAGGGTTCCAATTTCTCTACATCTTTGCCAAAATTTGTTCATTATACCATCCTAGTGTATGTGAAGTGGTATCTCATTGTAGTTTTGATTTGTATTGCCCTAATGGCTAGTAATGTTGAACATCATTTTGTGTACTTATTAACCTTGCATATACATTCCTTCAGAAACATCCACTAAAATTGTTTGCTCACTTTTAAATGGTGTATTTGTCTTTATATTTTTGAGTTGTTATAGTTTTTTTTAATAGATACTAGTCCCTTATCAGACACATGGTTTACAAAAATTTTCTTGTATTCTGTGGGTTGCATTTTCACTTTCTTGATGGTGTTCTTTAAAGCACAAAAGTTTTTAATTTTGACGAAATCTAGTTTATTAAATTTTTCTTTTGTTGCTCTGCTTTCAGTGTCGTATGTAAGAACACTTTGCCTAATCCAAAGTTATGAAGATTTATGCCTACATTTTTTCTAAGAGTTTTTTTAGTGTTAGCTCTTAAATTTGGGTCTATGATCCATTTTGAGTTAATTTCTTTGTGTGGTACAAGAAAAGGGTCCAATTTCATTCTTTTGCAAGTGGATATTCAGTTGTCCCAGAACGAGTTGTTGAGTCCCATTAACTTTTTATTGTACAGTATTAGAAACATATAGGAGAATTTATATGGCATTCTTCCATTCGTTCTGGTGCATATGTTCTTTTAAAAAGATTACTATATGTTATTTTGTCAAGGTTTCTGGAGATATCAGGGGAATGCCAAGATAAATGTGTGTGTTCAGTCTGCCAAATCTAACTAGCAGTGTCTGGTTCCTTTCTTAGGGGATTTCAAAGCGGGGGTGTACAAATACATGCGTCCAATCTGCCATGACCTGCTGGAATGGTCTACTTGTTTAATACTCGTTTTCCCAACTAGACCTAAGTGGCTCCCAGCCCCTGTTGCCATTCTAAAGGTTAGCACTGCGTTGCATGAATAAAAAAGGACGAAATGAATGAATGATGGAGCAAGGTCAGAAGAGTTGGTGGAGTAGACTGGATTAGAGAATGTCTGCAGGTAGGAGCAGGAGCACCATTTCCCCTGAGACTGAAAAAAGATGAGAATGGGTTCAGATACAGCTGAAAAGGTCAAGAAAGGAACGTGTTGGGCAGAACATGGGGAAAATATGGACCCTCCCAAGGCTTATCAGGAGAGAAGTTTGCGTAGACAGACTTGGAATCCTCCGCAGCTGTATTCTTGAAGCCATGTTGGCTGCTCCTGTTTGCTTTTCTCTTTCCTGAAGTGCATGGATGCTGTGGGCATGTCAAAAGACTTACCCAATTTTATAAACCAGTTATCCTTTCTGACTTTGACTGGCTCTCAGCTTCTTCTTTAAGCCTTTGCTGACTAGTAGAAGAGTTCAGAAAGACAAAATACAGGCTTTTAGAATCAGACAAAACTGGTTTCAGATCTGAATTCTTTCCAAGTACTGCGTGACCTGGGCAAATTCCTTTTTTGCCCTGACGCTTGGTTTTCTCTTCTGTGAAATGGGGACAATGATATTACCTATCTTGACAATTTGTTGTTTAATTAAATGAGTTAATACATGTAAAGCTCTTAAATTGATGCCTGGCATACAACACCATGTTCAAAAAACCCTTATCTCATTTAACTCTCAAAGCAACACTTTGCATTGTCCTTTTTAAAAACCATGTCTCATTTTAAACATTTGACATCATCTTTCTACTCCTTCAGCCTTCCTCCCACCCACCCATATGAATGTGAAGGCAGAGCTATGTGTGATTGAGTCAGACACAGCCCAAAGACTTGGGGTGTTTCTTCTTTCTCCTATTCTTTGCTTGGGCCTTAGCAGCTATGCTCTTAGCCATTGACAATTTGGGATCTGAAACATTGTACCAACAGCAACTATGTCTAGTTTTTTTTTTCAAGTGAAGTTATTTATAGTTTTATAAATTAAAGTCATATTAATAATTTTCACAGTTTTTAAGTATCTGGAATTGAATAGTCATTTCTTTATTTAATAGACATATACGAAAGAATGGGCTGATACTCTAAACCGCAAAAGTAAGCATGTGGAAGAAGCTGTCAAAGAACTTATATTAATATTTGAAACAATTTATGAAGTTAAATACACTGGGAAAACAGGTAATTTCACTTGTTATAATGTTTGAGTCACAAGGTCCACAGATGTGTCTTCATGTAGGCACCTTCTGCTTAGCAGGTGCCAAATTCCAGACTCCCAGAAGGAAAGCAGGTGTTCAGCCGAAAGCACCTTGTTTGTGCAGACAGTTTTAAGCCCAGAGAAATCTTTTTGTCAGTCAGGGAATAATGGTGGGAGCCCTTCTGAAATCCAGGTTCCCAACCAAGAGCCATCTTTAAAGCAGGGCTGTCTGTGGATACCAGTCTTAGGCCTGTGAAGGTAATCTTTTTGTTGTTGTTGCTCAGCATTCTAATCAAGTCACTTTGACTATTTGATTTATTTTACCTTTTTTTTCTTTTTCAGAAAAGCAAACCAGGCAAAAGTAACTTCTACAATTTTCTTTAATCTGGAAAGCGTAATTTGGATGAGACTGTGTCTTAAGATGTTTTTTCCCCAGACCCTTTTCTATATGGAATGTGCTATGCGTTACCACTTAGAACTGTTTCAGGGGCTCTTGGCACAGCTACATGGTACCTAGTTTTGAAGAGTGCTCTCCCAAGGCAGCAAAGATCACACCACAGCATGTGTTCCCCACCATCCAGCCCCCCCCCAACTTAAACCACAACGTAGGAAGCAAAATACTCATCTACTAGGGAATCTTTTCTTAAAATTCTCTGTCCTTGATAAAGAGGTTTCAAATTTAATAGTTTATCTCTTGGGCTTATGTATTGGGCTCCAGTAAATATGTATTTACTGGAATTATTAGAACCTATTAAGAGAGCAGAAAATCCAGGAGGGTCAAATTATTTTAACCACTTAAAATAATGCAGACATCTTGTCATACAGATTTGCCTAAACAGACCTCGTAAAGTCATGACGTTTCTCATATTCCCATACAAACTGAATGAGGATGATGAGATCCTGGGCAGAATCAAAAGTGACAGTTAAGATACAAAGCCTTTTAGATCTTTGTATCTTAAAAAAAAAAGAAAAGAAAAAAGAATGTGGGAGTTTTGGTTTTGCTTAGATTGTCCTGTCTTAGATACTTTTTTTTTTTTGTCATACATCGCAGCCTCTATAATATCTAGTGACTAGATATTATAAAATTGGGACTCATTTGTCTGGCATATATGTAATATATACAATACAGCAAAGTTAAATGAAATGTACATACTATACAGGGTAATGCTTAGAAATGGCTGAACAAATTCATATCCGAAAGTCATTTACAGAGGACAAGCTTTCCTATGAATTTCAACACAAAGTATACAAAATGAGCTAATTTTACTAAGTACTTTGTCATGCACTGGCAACCTCTTTAACATCTAGAGATTAGATATTGCAAAATTAGGACTCATTTGTCCATTAAATACATTGTATACACACAGCAAAACAAAATGCACAAAACATAAGAAAACTGGTATCTGAAAATGTCCAAGTGTGAACACACTAGCTTATTAGCTTTTGCAATTCCTTCCCTCCCACCTCCTCCAAACGAATTGAACGAGTCTAGATGGCACTGTACTGCTCACAGAAGTAGTTTAACAATTCTATTTCCAGAAGACAGTATATCCTGTGAATTTTAGCAAAAAGATATTTACAAAGTGATATTTTACTACCTCTACATTTAACGTATGTTAGGCACCTCTAAACATCTAAGTAGACTAGATGTTTCAAGTAAGGATTTAATTTGTCCACTGTATACACAGCAGTCTTGAATAAACTATACCCATGTAACAGTTATAATTTGAAAAGTGTCTTTGGAATATGAACATTCTGGCCTAGAACCCTTCCCTTCTCCACCAACCCAGTGGGTTATCATGCTCAAATTTTCAGAAGACAATCTTTCTTAGGAATTTAAAAACTAAAATGTACAAAATATATTACTTTACTAATGTACAAAATATGTTACTTTCTGCTTTTGTCACACACTGGCAACCTCTTTTAACATCTAGAAAGACTAGATGTAAATTATGTCCTAGATATTTTGAATCTTTGGGTAAATTTGAAGAGAAATATTTCATTTTAAAGTTCTCTTTTCAAGCTCTAAATAAGAACTGATTATATAGAAATTTGTAGTTGGAGGTTTTACTTTTTAGTATTATAAGGAGTATAAGGGAATGTGTCTGTCAATCATGATCATGACCCCTGTTTGCCCAAATACCTGCTGTTGCCACCACCCCTGCTCAGGGAAGCAGTGTGAGGCTGGTTTAGCGCAAGATAAGCCACTGACTGCACCAGGGGTGCGTTGCTAACACAGAATGTGCCACCAGAGTTTTGAAAAAGACCCAAGAGATAGCTCTGCCTAACAGGGAGGAGGTTGATTAGCTAATTACTAACATATTTAAACTAGGGAATCTGTGGGAAGTTGGCTTTTTGAGTGAGAGGAGAACATTCCAGTCAAGCAGAGATCCCATGAAAGTGACATTATAGGAAGGGGGAGGGGGAGGGAAAGGAAAAGAGAAATCTGTGCCTAGAATAGTGGTTCTCAATGAGAGTAGGGGAGGGATTTTGCCCTCCAGGACACGTTTGACAATGTCTGGGGACATTTTTAGTTGTCACACAGCACGGGGAGTTTGCTACTTACTAGCTTCTAGTGATTCAGGGCCAGGGATGCTGCTAAACATCCTACAGGACAGCACCTAACAGCAAAGAATCATCCAGCTTTAAATGTCAAGTGTTGAGGATAAGAAACTTTGGGCCTAAAATGAGTATGTACAGCCTGTCTTCTTTCCTCTTAGAGTTTTTCACTTAAACTAGTAACAAGTGTCAAAAACACAAAAATGTCATTTAATTGTTAGCAAACTCCAAAGGTAGACACATACTTTAGAAAGATAATAGGCAGAACTCAAATTTTTTCTTAATTCTAGATACTGAGAGAGAGTATATTTACAGAGCATATTTCTCTCATGCAAGTACTAACCAGGCCCAACCCTGCTTAGTTTCCGAGATCAGATGAGATCAGGTACGCTCAGGGTGTTATGGCAGTAGACAACAGAGCATATTTCTTAGCAGAATGACGAGTCTGTTGAGATGGGTGACTTAAATTGAATTCAAGGATGACTCCCACAGGAAAAAAAATCCAAAAAAATATATATTTTTAAAAAGTTTTTAAAGAGCTTTTAACAAAGGAGCTTCCTAAGAAGATTTGGCCATATAGAATAAACAGAATGCTTAAAAAATCAAATCTTGTATTTTTGTTTTATCTTTTGTCTGTAGAACAGCGGAAACATGTTGTTTTTGGAAGTGAAACAGAAGACGGTGAAAGCACTGACTATGAGGCTAATATTGTGAATGAGGTCGATACTAATGATAAAGAAGACGAGTTTAAAAAGGTATTTATCGTGAAACAATTTCATGCAATTCAAAGAATTATGACTCATAGGATTATACATAACCCCAAATGGTGTTTCTTCCAGGCAGTTCTACAGCTAATCTGTGTGTAATTTATAACAAAATCCAGAAAATATAATTTTCAATTTTACGCTGTAGGATCAGGCAAGATATAGCAGTCCTTACAATTTTCTCTAATATCACCAACTTTTGATGTGATTCTGTTGATTATAATTTATGTAGTTATCTCCCACTGTTGCAATTGATGGTGTTTTCTTCTATAGCAAATGTGACTTCTGGAATTGTAGTGCCAATCAGTTTGACTGAGAGTGGAGAACTTTGTTCTTAGTTATTGTGTTTAATAGAGTTATTGGTATTGCAAGTCTAGATTCTGACTCATTTGGGGCCCAGGGATCTGCATTTTTAAAATAGCAGATGGATGGATGACCTGTATGGATGACCTGTGGACTCTCCCCCAGCAGAAACCTCGGATGGGCAGATTTCACACTGTGTTGAAATGTGTTGAGAATAAAGGTTGAGAAAGAGGCTTGAGGCTTCTTTTTCCTTGTTAGGCTGTACCCTTCTGGTCACGTATGAACTCGGAATGCTACTTCCCCACTCTCACCAACTCCTGCTTTTTCTTCCTCCCGTCAATTTTCTTTTAATCCCTCATACCCACCTACTTTTCATTCTTTCTCTATTTTACCCGCTTTTACACACTCTAATACAGTTTTGGAAATAAACAGCACACACTTGTTCCACTTTCACCTTCTTGCTCAAGCCTGATATCACCAGTCGATTGGAAAACACTTTTCTGTGGAGTCTGGATTGTAGCCTTAGACGTCTCCGTGCCATGCACCGGGCAGCTGTTAGCATCCTGTGGGAGTCAGCTGGAAGAGGATGTGTACTCCCCTCTCAGCAGTTTTTGTCTCCCAGTTGCAGTCCTGTTTGACACTGGCTATGGTTCTTAGGGCATGACCGAGTACCATCAGAGCCTCTCCAACTGGGAAATCACTTGGAGCTGCATTAGTGCAGTCACCTCTTAAATAGCCTCTGTCTCTCAAATCCACCTCCCACATTGGTGCCAGAAGGGTCCATATAAGAGAGAAATCTGATTATATCACGCCTCTGCCTTAAGCTTGGTAATTCACTATCCCTAACTGTACCGCTTGCCACACTGAAAAGCTGTATTCTTCTTTGTTCATGGCTGATAGCACCTGCCTCACCTGCCCAGTCTCAGAGGGGCAGGGTTTTAGAGCAGGGAGCAGCAGTACGACCAGAGCCTGGCCCCAGATGTGTGACTCACTGTGCGAGCAAGACGTGGGCCAGACCCCTGACTGCCAGGCTCAATACCTGGCCTGTGCTCTGACCAATAAGCTTGGCCACTCCTCCCAAGGGAAGGAAGGGTTTGGAGAGAGTCATAGTTTCATCCCATATGTTTGGATATTGTGTATTTTATAATACGTGTGTCCACCAAGCTGAGCTTCTTCTTGAGGCTGGAGACTATTCATCCTCTTGTGCCCACTCCCTTGAACATTGAGAAATGCACCACACTTATAAAGTCCTTCACTTCTGTTGGGGGAGTTATTGAGTATGGAGCAAACCAGGATTTTTTGAATAATCTATTTTTGAATTTTGGCTTTGAATAAGTCCTTCTGGTTTGCTAGGGTGTTGCAAGCACATTCTTCATGTATTTTTATTTGTCTAAAAAATCAGACAAGTAATTTAGGATTGAATTTGTTTCCACAATATCATTGAAATTGTATAGTTTATTATATTTCACCTTTCACATGTCACTTCTAATATTGTATCATTACTTTGGGGATGTTAGAGGTTTTCAAAAAAACCATTTAATATGATTTATTATTACAGGAATGTAAAGAGGTCTATGCTTTTTTCTCTCATCAATTACTAGACAGTCTTCAAAAAGCTACACGGTTATCTTTGGACACAATGAAAAGAAGAATATTTGTTGCAACGTAAGTTGAAAATATGCTAAATATGTCTGGTACTGCTACCTGTCATAATATAATGCTAATAACATTTCTTATTTTATTAATATATTAATTTTTAAAAATTATAACATTTAAAATATAGCATTCATTAAAAGGCTGTATGAAACATTTATGTAATATTGCAAGACCCATGGTCAGATGAACAACCATGTTCCTAGCACCCTGCCTGAGATAAAGAAGACTACCAGTCCCCTCTCTGGTCCTCTCTCTGCTCACCCAAAGGTAATCCGCTATCCTGAACTTTGTGTTTATCATTGTCTTGGTTTGCCTTACAGGTTTGTATCCCAAATCAATGTATCATTTAATTTTGCCTGTATTTGAATTGTGCTCAGTATTATGTTTTTGAGATTCATCTATATGTTATAGTTTATTTTCACTTCTGTATAGTTGGAGTATATATAATCTGTTTATTCTACTGGTGATGGTCATTTGGGTCATTTCCAGTTTGGGCTGTAAAGAATAAAGCTTCTGTGAACATTCTTGTACCTGTCTCCTGCTAAGAGTAGATTTACTGGGTCCTAGGGTATGTGCATGCCTCGTTTTAACAGACAACACCTTACATGACAGTGCCTATGGCTCCTCATCGTTGCAAACAGTATTATTAAATTAAAAAATTCTTGCCTTTTGTACTGCTTGAGTTAAAGTTATAAGTGTGCCCATCACCCAGATAGTGTACATTATACCTGTTAGGTATGATTTCACCCATCCCCTCTTCCCTCCTCCCTCCTACTTGACTTTCATTAAGTTTTGCTTCCATCTGTGCACATGAGTGCTGATCAGTTAATTCCAATTTAATAGTGAGTACATGTGGTGTTTGTTTTTCCATTTTTGCAATGCTTCACTTAGGAGAATGGTCTTCAGTTCCAACCAGATTGTTACAAAAGGTATTAATTCATCATTTTTATGGGTGAGTAGTACTCCACAGTATACATATACCACATTTTGTTAATCCACTCATGAATTGATGGGCACTTGGTTGATTCCACATCTTTGCAATTGTGAATTGTGTTGCAAGAAAGATTCAAGTACAAGTATCTTTTTGATAAAATGACTTTTTTTCCTTTGGGTATATACCCAATAGTGGGATTGCTGGATCAAATGGTAGGTTTACTTTTAGTTCTTTGAGGAATCTCCATACTATTCTCCATAGAGGTAGTACTTGTTTGCAGTCCCACCAACAGTGTATAAGTGTATTCCTTTCTCTCTCCATCTGTGCTAGCAGCTATTGTTTGGGGACTTTTTGATAAAAGCCATTCTCACTGGGGTTAGGTGATATCTCATTGTGGTTTTGATTTGCATTTCCCTGATGATTAGTGATGTCAAGCATTTTTTCATATGCGTACTGGTCATTTGTCTATCTTCTTTTGAAAAGCTTCTGTGCATGTCTTTTGCCTGCTTTTTAAGGCAGTTGTTTGATTTTTTTCTTCCTGAGTTGCTTGAGTTCTTTGTAGATTCTGGTTATTAGCCCTTTATCAAATGTGTAGCACACAAGTATTTTCTGCTATTCTGTAGGTTGTCTGTTTGCTCTGTTTTCTTGGCATACAGAAGCTATTTAATTTAATGAAGTCTCATTTATTAATTTTAGTTGTTGTTGTGATTGCCATTGGGGTCTTCTTCATAAATTCTTTCCTAGGCTGATATCTGGAAGAGTTTTTACAACATTTTTTTCTAGATTCTTATTGTTTCCATGTCTTAGGTTTAAGTCTGTTATCCATCTTGAATTAATTTTTGTGAGTGGTGAGAGATATGGATCCTGCTTCAGTCTTCTACATGTGCCTATCCCATTTTCCCAGCACCATCTTTTCCCTATCTAGTGTATATTGTTGTCTGCTTTGTTAAAGATCAGATGGCAATATGGGGATGGTTTTATATGTGGTTTCTCTGTTCCATGCCAGTGGTCTATGTTTCTAGTTTTGTGCCAGTACTATGCTATTTTGGTTAGTATAGCCTTATAGTATAGTTTGAAGTGTGGTAATGTGATGCCTCCCAATTTGTTCCTTTTGCTTGAGGTTGCTTTGGCTATCTGGGTTCTTTTCTGGTTCTAACTGAAGTGTAGAATTATTTTTTCTAGATCTGAAAAAAATAATATTGGTATTTTGATGGGGATTGCATGGAGTCTGTAAGTCACTTTGGGTAGTAAGAACATTTTAATAGTGTTGATTCTGCTGATCCGTGAGCATGATATGTTTTTCCATTTGTTTATATCCTCTGCAATTTCCTTCCTCAGTTATTTGTAGTTCTCTTTGTAGAGATCTTTCATCTCCTTGGTTAAATAAACGAAACATTTGTACCCCCTGTAATATTCTGAAATTAAAAAAAAGGAAGTCATAAAAGTTCTCGAAATAATGTGGAAAAAAATGTTAATAGCCTCAGTACATGGGTATCTAAGTATAACACAAAACCCAGAACCCATAATAGAAAAGATTGACAAATTAATTATTTTACATGGTAAAAAATTCTAAATGCTAAAACCCCAGAAGACAAATGATGACATGGGGAAACTTACTTTCAACATATATCACAAAAAAAGCTAATTTTCTTAATGAAACAGAAGTGCCACAAATATATAAGGGAGGAAAATAATCCAAAGGAAAAATGAGCGCGGAATATAGAGATAGTTCATAGAAAAGGGATAAAAAAATGACTTTTCAGTACGTGTGTTTTCATCTGCTTAGACTGTCATAATAGAATATCACAGCCCGAGTGGCTTAAACAACAGAAATTTATTTTCTTACAGTTCTGGAGGCTCTAAGTCCAAGATCAAGGTGCCAGTGGGGTTGATTTGTAGAGAGGGCTGTCTTACTGGCTTGCAGACGGGCACTTCCTTGTGTTTTTACATGGCCTTTCTTATGTGTGCAAGAGGAGAAAAAGAGATCTCTGGTGTCTTTTCCTCTTCTGGTAAGGACAGTAGTCCTACCTGATTAGGACCCCACCCATATGACTTTCATTTAACCTTAATTACTTCATTAAAGACTCTATCTCCAAATACTGTTCCATCAGGGCTTTAACGTGAATTTTATGGGGACACAATTCAATTTATAATAATATGAAAAGATATTTATCCTCATTGATAAGAATAAAATGTAAATTAAACCTAAAATATTAATCTAGTGAAAGTTTAATGTGAACCAAATTCTTTTAAGAATTTAAGAAAACATTTCATACATGTATGGTAATCATGTTAATTGGTGTAACCTTTAAGAAGGACAATTCAGTAATATATGCCAACATTTAAAATGAATGTACCCTTTTGAAAACAGTTTTTCAGATATAATTTGCATGCAATAAAATTAATCCATTATAAAAAAATTCTTGCCAACATAAGGGATGTGAAATGGCGTCTCATTAGGATTTAAATTCTAATTTTTGTCTATTTGTCTTTCTCTTCCATAAACTTTGTGGTTTTTTCCTTTGGCCTGTCTTTCTATTTAATTGGATTAATTCATAAATATTCTTAGTTTATTACTTTGTTGATGATAGTGTAGCAAATATCGTCTCTCAATTTTGCCTTATCTTTTTATTTTCTTTCTTTATTTTCATTTTCCTTTGCTGAGTTTGAAGAATATTCAAATTTATAAATCTTTTTCTTAGTGATTTGTGATTTTTATGTCCTTCTGGGGAAACTAACCCTTCCCTACTTCATAATGTCTTCTAAAAGTTTTATAGTTTTGACTTTTACATTTACGGATTTAATTTCTATGGTATTGATTTTTACGCTTAGTGTGAGGTAGGAGACCAATATATTTTTTTCCATGTGGTTAATAAGTTGACCAAGCAAAAGTTTTTGAAAAACCAACTTATTTGGGGGGGGGTGGTTAAGTTGCATTGAATCAATAGATCAATGTGGAGAGAATTAGCATCCTTATGAATATTGAGTGTTATGTATTACCTCTGCATTTATAGAAGTCTTTAATATCTCTCAGTGAAGTTTTATAATTCTCTGTGTAAAGGTTTTGCATATTTTTGTTAGATTTATTCCTTGGCTATTCATTGCTGATTTTTAATTCAATTGTACTATTAAAATCTCCCAGTGTGATTGTAGGCTTATGAAATTTTCCTTCTGTTTTGGTCAGTACTTTTTTTTATGTATTTTAAGACTGTGTTGTTAGGTATATACAAAGTCATAGCAGTTTTATCTGCTTAAGAGCACTGTTCTTTTTATTTTTATTTGGTGACCCTCCTTATCTGTAATATATTAATCCTGATTCCTCAAATTCTTTTAAGTTTGTTATTAATTTTGCTTTCCCAACTTTTTTTGTATAACTTTTAATAATCCTTTCATTTAAGCTTTTCTCTGTAGTTTTTAGTTTTACCTCTTAAAAGTAACATATACCTGCTTATTTTCATTCAATCTGATCATCTCTGTCTTTTTAATAGCGAGTTTAATCTGTTTGCACTTACTGTAATTTTTTTAATATAGTTGCACTTGATTTATGACATTTTATTTTCTGTTTTCTTCTTCCTAGCTGTCCGTTTTCTTTGATTCATTTTATTATCATTGTTGTCTTTGGGATGGATAGTTTTCACCTTTTATTCTCTTTTCTGTACTTTTCTGGCATATTTAATTAAAATCTCCAGGTTCACTTGTGTTTTTTGCATCCCACTAGTTCCTTAGTAAGGATTTGCGAGGGGTAAACGCTCTTATTTTTCTTTGTAAGTCTGAAAATGTTTTGCCCTCATACTTTCATGACAGTTTGGCTGGATGTAAGATTTTTATTGGCTGGATGAGTTGCCTAACGCCTGTAATCCTAGCACTTTGGGAGACCGAGGCGGGACGATTGCTTGAGGCCTGAGCCAAGAGCGAGACCCCTTCTCCACAAAAAAATAGAAAAATTAGCTGGGCCTCATGGCTCCACCTGCTTGAAAGGCTGAGGCAGGGGGGTCAATTGGGCCCAGGAGTTTGAGGTTACAGTGAGCTAAGATCAACCACTGCACTCTAGACAGGATGACAAAGCCAGACTCTGTCTCAAAAAAAAAAGAGAGATTTTATTGTCTTTCAGCACTTTGAAAGTGTTTTGTCGTGTTTTTCTGACTTATGTTGCTGTGGATGAGAAATCTGCAGTTAGTATAACCGAAGATTCTTTTTTTATGCTTAATATTTCTGCAGTTTTCTTACCTTGTATGGATTGATCTTCATTTAATCCTGCTTTGTTCTCAGAGTGCACTTTCTGTTTGAGGGTTTATAACTTCCCTTAATTCCTCAGCAATTTCCTCTTTAGTAATTGCTTCTAGGACATTCCTTCATTGTCTTCTTCTGGAACTCCTGTTGAATGTTGAATAGAGTGACCACATGAATTATTGTTCCAACTAGGACACTTGTGTGCATGAAGGGACGCTATCCAGATGAGGTGCCAGGACAGAATTAATCTGAAACTGTCCCTGGGCACACTGGATGTGTGGTCATCTCCTATGTTGGGGCCTCTCAGTCTGCCCTTCCTGTCTCCTCACTACTTTGTCATATATTTTATCTTTTTGCCTCTCTGAACTACAATATAGGCAAGTGTCTCTGTATCTATTCTAAAGATTATGTCATCTATTGCATTTTCAATATTTCAATATTTTTTTCCTTATCCTCCAGATATTGTATCATTTCTACTTTTGTAGTTTGGCAATTTCTTTATTTTTTAATTTTTTGGAAGATACAGCCTTCACATATCTCTTTGAACATTCTCAATTTACTTATTTTACAGTTTACTTGTCATACTTCTATACGATAATTTTTATCTGAAGCGAGTTCCTGTTTCAATTTTTTATTTCTTTAGTCCTCTTCTTTGCCCTTAGGCTTATCCACGTATATTGGGATCTGAATGTGCAGGCTCTCTTTGAGCAAGAGCTTTTTTTGGTTTTGTGTTTCTTTCTCCTTCTCTCCTTTCCTATCTAGGAGTTTCACTTTTGCCTCCAAACAGCACTTGGAACCTTGAGTTCAGAATCAGGTCTTATTTGTTCACATTACCACCCCTGAGAGACGCTGGGAGGAGGCGGGGTCAGCCGGGAGCACACAGGTGGTCTGACTTGGTTGCTTGTCAGGGAAGCTGTGGATTTGCACCTTGTGCTCTAGGCCAGCATCTTCTGGAAAAGCTGTAGCTCTGAGCAGTGTGTTGACAGACTTTGTCTTACTGTTGTTTTGCCTCTTTGTAAGTGGGGGGCATCCTCTTAGTTTTTGGCTTCAAGTAGTGAGCCTGGCTGAGCCCCGTTCAGCATGGAGTCCTGTCGGTCCTGTGTCCCACAGGGCCAGCCACCCCACTGTCACTGCCTCTCTCCAGACGAGAACCCTGGCCGGGCGGCCCTCGTATTTCTGGTCCATTTCTAATTCACAGAGATCCCTTCTGGTATTTGAGCATTCTCACGTCCTTTGTATCCATAATTGTGATGTGTTTGGCAAAAAGAAGTGTTTTTGAAGCATGAACTCACCATGCCATGTTGATTTACAAGTTCTGCAGTACCTAAGTCATTTTTGAAGAGGCACACACGAGAACAGTACTCAGAATCCTCAGTTGTCTAAATGTCTTTCTCTTATCCTCACACGCAAATGCTAGTTTCGTCTTCTTGGATCACAATCCCTTTCTTTCATACTGTACAAATGCTCTTTCATTGGCTTCTTTTGTTTCAATTTTTAGATGAGAGTTCTGCCGCTAATTCAATTTTTCTTTTTTATTTTTATTTTTTTATTAAAAGGTTATGTACATTGCCCTTGCCTCCCTCCCCCCTCCAGTCAGAGCCTTGAGCCTGACCATCCCCCAGATGGTGCACATTGCACTCATTATGTATGTATACACCCATCCCCTCCTCCCCCCTCCCGTCTGCCTGACACCCAATAAAAGTTGTGCCTGTGTGTGCACTTAGGTGTTGATCAGCTAATACCAATTGGCTGGTGAGTACATGTGGTGCCTGACCATCCATTCTTGGGATGTTTCACTTAGTAGAACGGGTTTCAGCTCCATCCAGGAAAATACAAGGGGTGCTATATCACCATTGCTTCTTATGGCTGAATAGTACCCCATGGTATACATATACCATTCATTTCGTATAGAAAAGAGTGCAACTCTCATTTTTGCTTGCTTGTAAGAGACTCTGACCACAGATGGCTCATCATTTTCCCCTGAGAAAAATTCCTGATACAAGCTACTAAGGTAATACATCTTCCATTCCCTTACTAACATCTATTTAAACCTCCTGTTAGAAAATAAGATATTCTTATCTGTTCATTTACTCATTCATTTATCCACCTATCCCTGACTACAACAAACTCAATAAGGGCTTTCGGTGCTCATGTTGCTTTGCTATATGGAGTGTAGTGATGACTAAGCCGTGTGTCTTGTCCTCAGGATGCTGCTTATAGTCTAGGAGAAGAAACGAGCAATGAATTACACCATAATAAAAGTAGAGAGAGGCAAGGAGTTTCCATAGAAAAGGCAAAAACCTCACTGGGTGATGTGAGGACGATTCACGCTCTCCTTCGTAATGCAAAGACCCTTCCAGATCCTCACAGCAAGTCTAAGATAAACCATTTTTTCATCAGGCCACAAAAGAAGAGCTGAATTCCAATGCAGAGGTGAAAAGCAGCAGATGCTCAAGGATTACGAACAGTCCACACCAACAAGACATGAAAAACAGGAGACCCAGGCCTCCAAATCCCAGGCTGAGGAATTAAGCACTAGACTAGGGTAGGAAAAGCGAGAGGTCTCAGGAGCGACCACTCAATTCAGTGCAACACGAGCAACTCCTGAGCCTCTCACTTCTCTGTAAAGTGAAAGGATGGAGACTCGGGATCTTTAAAGTCCTTTCCAGCGCCAACGGTCTAGGAATACATGTGTTTGAGAGAACTTTGGGTGATAAGAAGGATGCACTGAAGGCTTTTAAACACTTAATTTAAGATTAAACATTGTCTTAGCTATGACTAAACATATGTTAGTTATGTATAAACTAACAACTTCCTTTTAAATAATAAAAGTTTAAAAAGTAAAAATTAAAATTGAGTGCATACATCCATGCCTTTTCAGAATCCATTTGGTTATAATTTAACCATCAGAATGAAGTCTAAATTTTTCAATATAGGTTTCTCTTAATTTGTCCAGCCTCAACTCTAAAACTCCCTCTTTTCTCCATCATGTAACCGTATCTGACATTGTATCCTCTCCTTAAAACACTCTTCCCTCCCCATCTCCTTCTCCTGAATAACTCCCTTCTATTCATCCTTCAGATGTTTAGATCGTTGCACTCTCTACAAGGTGTCTCCCAGCAATTCCACTCCGCCCTCCCAACACGCACAGACGTGCCTCCAGGTTAGACACCCCTCTTGACGCGCTGATACACACAGTACCTTCCCCATCTCAACACTTACCATGCTAACTTGGAAAGACATGATTAATACTCCATTTTTCTCACAGATTATAAGCCAGGATAATGTCTGTCCTTGTTTACCTGACACATGGTAAATATCTTATATAATGAATGAATAACGCAATAGAGCTAGATTATTATGTTAAGTCAGTAGATTGTAAATGAGGATCTACTAAAATAATGCATGGTCAATAGTGTGCGTGTAGGGAACAATATTAGATACTATCCCTATAGGTTGACTCCTTAAGGGTTGCCAACTGACAGGAATGTGTATAACCTGTCAATATTTGAAGAATGTTTATAAGACAGTGCCTGATGTTTCAAAAACAAAAACGTAAAAAACATAGTTATGTGTTCTGCATTGCAACCGCTAGAGGGCAATGAAAGCAAATTTTGTACATAGTTTCGGAGGGGTGAGGGGAAAGAATTGTGCAATGTTTCTTCTGTTTAAAATCTGGATAGATAATCTTATGTTTGGGATAGTTATAGGACCTGTAGGCTGCAGTTTCTGTGATTATAGGTTTAGCCGTTATAATTACCTTTCTAGTGTGGAATTAAAACCTAGATTATCGGTGATAATAACATCACCTTACATAGCATGCATTATCTCATATGAACCTCCCGCAACACTAGCAGGGAATGTTCTTTTCGCATATTCCAGTGAAAAAACTGAGGTTCAGAGGCATTTAAGCTAGTAAGCAGTGCTAAGAAAGCAAAATACTGGCACAAACTCTATAAATACTTATTAACTACATTTGCCAGGCATACAAAATTCCCTGTTAAGGCAGATAGTCTGGGAGAACACAGATTCCAAAATTAATTGTACCAGTTTAGAATGGAGACATATGGCAGCAGCTCCTTAAAAGAAGATCTTGTGATTTTAGGTAGCCATCTGATGATCCTGCCAAAATGTCTACCTAGAATCTATTTACAGAAACGTAGTCGGGGCCTGGGAAGGAGACATCCTTCTGGACTCAACACCCTAACTTGGTTATATGTTCCACTCTAGTTGCTGCATTTTTATAGAGGAATCAAGAAGCCACAGGCTAGGATTAAGGATCCTGGACGTGATGCATTAGAAGGGGGAAGGGCAATTGGAATGGCCTACAGAAGAGAGGTAAAGATAAAGAGATAAAGTTGGAGTTAGACACAGTGATACTTAAGCCTGTTGGCTCAGGAGTCAGAGTGGGCCTGACTTGGCATACATACTAAAAATAGAAAATTAATAATTTCAGGGATCTGGGTTGGCCTCTTATCCATGTCAAATATTGAAGAGAACACTGTCTGTAAAATTTTAACTCCAGGATTCACAAAGGGCTAGACCAGAGCCCTTTTTATTGCCTTAATCTGAGCAGATATCAGAAGCACTTTCTGGAGGCTCCGGTGAGGCCAGCATAAGCTGAGCACAGCCTTGCTTTGTAGCCAGGGTAAGGCGAGGGGGTGGTAAATGTTCAAATGTCCTCTCTCTGCACATCCCAGCAAGCTCAGCCTGCAGCCTGCCTGCCGCTTTCCTCCATTCTCTTCTTTCATCCACCTCCTGAGTGCTCAGCCGTGATTTGGACTGCAAGAGTCCTGAGGACCAGCCTGAGTGCGGGTACTTCAGGGGAGAATTATTTTGGTCTTGGGATGGCTCTGTGCAGAGCCACAGAGGCAGCTGGCCCTTCACCCCCATTTCCATGATGGCAACTATCAAGCGTGAGAAAGTCATTCATCACAGTAAGATCTTCATGATAAGAACTGGATCAATGGCATGGCCGGTGCATTCACCATCTTATTAAAAGGCTTGAGTTATGAACTTGCTTTTGTGGATATTGATGATGGCAAACTAGCAGAGAAGATGATGGATCTTAAACATGGCAGTCCTTTCATGAAAATGCCAAATATTGTTTCCAACAAAGATTACCTTGTCACTGCAATCCAACCTCAGGAGGTGGATGAAAGATTCTTTTAAGTTCATGCTAATTCTTTTGTTCTGGCTAGCTTATACTTATATTCATTTATATATTATAAAAAAGTGGTTACTTCCTCTACAATGTATAAAGAAAAAAATGCAGGTCTGAATCTTGACTACACCACTTGTAATTGTGAATTTGGGTAATTTATTTAACTTTTCTGTACCTCAGTTTCTTCATCGATAAAATGATGACTGTCTACCGTGTCGTTCTAGGGATGCTATAAAGAAGAATCAAAATAATAAATGTGTTGTTTAGTGTAACATTTGGCACATGGAAGGGTTTGATAAATGTTAGGTCTTATTTTTGGTTTTATTGCTGCTGTTCCTGTTGTTGTTGTTAAAGTATTTGTGAGGCCTTTTTATAGAAATGAATGTAGACTTATTTGTATTGCCCAGTAACCCTTATGAGAAAAGAATTTCAGAAACATTTGCTCAATGGCAAATGTTTCAGAATTTGCTCAATGGCAAACTCAAGTCTTATTTTTATTGATCTCAGTACATGGCACAGGCCCTGGTACAATATAGGCATTCAACAAGTATGGACTAGATGGTCTTAAGGTCATATTAGACGTACAAATATTCATATATTTCTTAGTCCACTGTTAAACAAAAGCATGATCCATTTATGAAATACTTGAAAGGGAAGAGTTGGAAGAAATAGAAATACTTTGCTTTAGTGTTAAGGATAGAGGAAGTAATGGTTTTTCTAGAAAACATCCTGTAACTGGGGACAATTTCACAGAAGTAGGATTTGAATTGGGCTTTTCAAGGCAAGGGTAGCAGCATGACACATAGCTACCAAGAAGAGAGTGTTGCCCGCCCGGTAGACAGATGGAAGTTCAAAAGCTACTAGTAAAAGGTGCTGATACAAGTTCTTCTAGGTAGAAGAATAGCTAGTTTGGGAAACCTGTGTCCCAGCGTACAGTTTCCCGTCTTCATTTTAGTTTCCTTTGAACACTTTGAACACCACTCCTCCCACGTATCCTCTCACACTTCTCCCACGCACTCCCAATACTCTGTCTCTCCCACACAGACAACAGGAGGAAATGGGTTCTCTTTCTCTTTTTCTCTGTTATACCAATTTCCTCTAATCTTTTGCACAGTCATATGTCACAGAACAAGTTTTAGCTCATTAGTTGACAACTTTAATGTTGTTATCTTAAAATAGTCAAAGATTTGTTCTTTTCCTTAATAGCCAACAACAAATATGGATTTTAATGTCCTTTGCTCCATTTACTGAGGCTAAAATTTTTACAGTATTAAACTCATATTTGAACTTTTTAAAATTACTCTGGAAAAAAGAACCAGGCAGATTTATTTTACCATTTCTTCCTTAATCTAAACAGCAAATGTCGTGAATTTTACACACTAAATGTATTTTTTAGTGAGGAAACACCCTTCCAGAATACAAACAATATTTAAATTTTACATGCCAGTCATATTAAAAAGTACAAAACTGAAATTTGCTTTTAGTGGAACCATATGAAATTGCCATTTTTGTTGGTCAAGTCAAATATTGTCAATTTCATGTGATTCAACCTAATACAGGTTAATATTGATCTGATATCCATAGAATCCTCACAGATATCTTGATTATAAAACTCTTGGGTAGAAGTTACAGCCATAGATGATAGTTAGAAACAAGTCTTCAGAGAGTTCAGACCAAAAAAAACCTTTATTGGTTTACTTATTTGAAAAGAGTGTTTAAACAAAGCAGAAGTATTTTTCAATTTCCCATATTAAAAGTAACAGCTACCATTCATTGAGCAGGTTTTTGTATGCACTATTTTATTCAGTCCTCAACATAGCCCTGCAACACTTTTGAAGTAGATAGTTCTATCATCACTTCATAGATGTGCAGAGTCAAAATTCCAAACTTGAGTCTGCTGGACAAAACCCACTTCCCTTCTGTTACACTGCCTCATTGATTTAAAAAACAAAAACAAAAACAAAAACAAACCAGTTCTCCAAAATGTAATATCAGTTATCACCAGGACTTGGTACTATGGGTACATATTGAGTTATTTGCATAGAAATTTTGACTTTCTACAATTAGACCTTTAAGAGGAAATTCTATTAAGGATGAGGTCTTTTATAGACAGTGAGCTCCTCAAGGACAGAGGCTGTGTCTAAATAATCCTTGCATCTTTAGGACATGGCACAGGACCTGAAACATAGTAAATCCCAAATAAATGCTTCTAGAATTAATCATTAAATGAATAAATAGATGAATAACTTTCACATTACAGAAAGCAGAATATGTACATAGCTCTTTTCAGAATCAAACATCTTACAGTATATATATATATGTATTTTTTTAAACCACAAGATAGAATCACAGAATCATAACTCTGAATGAAACCTCAGAGACCCTTTGCACAATATTTGTGTGTTTGTTTGTTCGTTTATTTAATAAATGAAGACATTAAAGCACAAAATCCCCAAACTAAGTGGTGACAGGTAGAGGCATATTCATGGAGCCTTTGTGAAAATACACCTATCTCTGGAATTGCCACCCATCAGGACATAAAAGGGCTAATCTAAAGTTGTGTATTATCTACTTAATAATTATAAAAATTATTTATATTTGATATATAGGATTTATATATTAAATATACTCACATATAAATAAATAAAGCATAATTTGCTCTTTAGAAAAATAGCTGCTTGCTTTTATTGCACACAACACTTGATGGAGTTCAACATTAGCTAGAAATTTCTAGATGTCAAAAGAAGGCCAAATACAAGATTTTTCTTTGAAACCACACTCATTCACTCATCCTCAAGTGGATTGGTGCTTGGGAAGGAAAGTTACATGATCAGACACTCACAAGTCAGCAAAAAAAGAGTAAATTTTTATATGTACAGCAGACATTTTACATTCATTATCCTAGAAAACACATTATAAATTATACATTTTCTTGGTGAGTGACTTATGCCCTCAATGCACATTTATTTTCTTAGCCTCCTATTCTTTCAAAAAGCCATACATTTTCCTGGTTTACCTGCTTTTCTCATTATACCTGCATTTGAGGAGAAGCAATATTTAGAAATGGTGCATTCCCTGCAAATGGGTGATATGCATGCATAATCATTTATCATCTAATATATTCATGCTTCCCTCAGGTCTCAAAATGTGACTTTTCTCTTAAGTGCTTCTTCAACCCATATTTTGTATCTGAGGTCTATATCAAATCATAGCAAGGGTGATAATTTCATGCTTTTAGGAGGGAATGAGATGTTGATGAAGGATGGATGAGAAATGGACGCTACAATGGAGATGATGTAAACCTTAAGCTACCCACAGACACAAAAGACAAAGTTTAGCTGTTGTTGACTGGGTGATGTTAGGCATGGAACAAGGGACAGATGGGGATGCTAACTTGGAATGTAGAACATCCAGCTTATAATGATAATGTTAACAAAAAGGTTGACCAATCAGTTATTTAATATGCAGCAGGATATCAAAGGACAAGACAAGAAGAAGTGGGTTTTAAAAAGTGTTTTATAGCAGCTCCAGAGACCTATAAATCCTAGGGAGCTTCCCCAGAAGCCCCAGATAGAAAAACCTTAACTTGAAGCTTGTCCTTGACTTAGAGTCACAGAGCATTAGATATAAACAAGACAACCTAAGATCGCATTTCAAAATACTAGCACAGATGATTTTGCTATTTTAGTTTTTTTGGGAGCAAGCTCCTCTGGCTTGCCTGTGTTTGACAACTAACTCGATGTTTTAGTAGTATTGATGGTGTGATTTAAAAAAAACTCTATTGTTATTAGCTTAATTATAAGGCTCTCACAGCAAGTTAGTTTGAGCTTCAAAAGAACACCACAATTCCAGAAATTCGGTGATAAACACTGTCAGTCATAGGCTGTCCTTTCAATAAAGCAGGTGAAATCAACTAGAGAAGAGAAATGAGAATGCAGCAAGAAAGTCGAGGCAGATCCGCTCAGAGGGAGGGGGTAGGAGAAAGGCGAAATCAGCAGCCGGAGGGCTGAATAGAGACAGCCCAGCTGCAGAGGAAAGGTAAGGAAGGGGGAAGCAAGGGAATGTAGTGACATCACAGATGCAGAGAGACAGATCAGGAAAGGATCACGGAGGTGAGGTTTAAGGGGGCAAAGGGGAGGGAGTAAAGAGAAAAAGATGATGTCTGAGAATCAAGGGACCCTACCTTTACAGGGAAGGGTATGTGGTAACTTTTCCAGGTGCTAAGTGTTTGACAAAAGAGGAAACAATGCAATGGGAAGCTGCATGCCATGCTAAATTGGAAAAGTGAAAAAACAGAAGACAGAGATTTTAAAGAATCCAGATTGCATGTTTGGGTTCCATGGAACTCTCAGTGCCTAGAACAGCAAGGGATAGTAATGTATATTTTATTCCGATGCTGGTAGCTGTTAGTGAAGTAGATGGAGCTTGAGAGTTCCAGGTCCCCAGTTTGAGGCAGTCTCCAGTGCTTCTCCCCTTCTCCATGACTTAATGCTCGTCGGTCTCACAAGATGTGGCAGAGCCTGCGGCCAGTGAGAGCCTGCATCAGCCTTTCACAGAACTGGCCTCAGTATAGAGTGAAGCACAGCACAAGGAGGGAGCTGGGTGAGAGGTACTGAATTCACCACAGGAATATTAAAAGGGTTTGACGTTGATTAAGATGCTCTGGGGGATTGTTGTGCTTTCTGTAATACCCTAAGTGGCAGAGCTGCTGAGGGGAGCTGACCCCTGCACTGGCCAGTTGGGGCTGAAGGAAGCAGCTCCTAGAGAACAGGACTACAACGTGCCTGGAGGGGGCTGTTTATGCACATAGAAAAGCAGAATGGTCCACAGTGATGACAGGCACTAACAGGAGGTGGGGCTGCTATTTGAATGCATCCTTTTGTGTTATCATGGGGAGGGGAGTGTGTGTGTGTGTGTGTGTGTTGGTGGGGGAGGGACAGGAGTCAGTTTGATAGCACATCCCAGCATTGGTGCCTGTCAGTGTCAGGAGTGTCACCTGCAGACCTGAGGCTGCAAACAGCAGGTGTTGTAAGAGAAGAGGACATAGCAGTGCAGGGGAGAAAGGACACAGTCTGTGCATCACACAAACCAAAGCTCTTATCCTAGCTCTGCTAGTTTGGAAGTATCTAACCTCTCTGTAGCTCAGTTTTTTCATTTTAAAAGTAAAGCTTAGCAAAGTTCCTGGAGGATTAGTAATAACAAACCTATCACAATACACTCTTGCTTAATATTCAGTTACTAGTATTATGCAACCTCCTAGTAACCTCCTTCTAGATTTAAATTTTTCATCACAGACAGTTTGAGGAAAGCCAATTGGCTGGCTTTCTTCCCTCTTTCTTCCCTCTCTCTTTTTCTTTCCTATTCTCCTGATTCTCTTTTTCCCTCCTTCCTATTATTTACTGAACATTTACTTTGTGCTAGTAACTGAACCATGGCAGTGGAACTTGATTTCTTGATGTTTTTCTCTAATTAAGGGATTGGGCCTTTGCAGCTCTGTTCGCATCCAGAGCTCTGGCAATTAACCATGGAAACTCAGACCTTGCTGGGGAGTTGTTTTCTGTAGGGAGCAACATTCTGTGCGCTAAATTGGGAGGGCTGGAAAGAGGGAATTGGTGAGTAATTAGAAAAGATTTAAGTGACTGAAAATACCTCTCTGCCTGTGTAAATGGAAAATTTTTCTGATACTTACAATGTTCACTTGGGACTGATGGTAAAAGACAGAGCACGGCCTTGGCTGCTTTTGTGAAGTCTTGATATATGCTTGAAAGAAAAAGGAAGTGAAGAAGAAGAGGTAGTTCCAGAGGACAGTCACTCTTTCTCACTCTTTTGATTTTATGAAGTTTGTCTTTTCAGGAGAGCTTTGTAATGATTCTATTGCTTCTTCTGGTTCTCCTAATGTCCAGAACTTTTTATAAAATCATTGATGCTTAGAGTTAAGGATATACGTTGTGTATTCCACCTAATAGTTCCCAAAAGAGACCACATTCAAGATGGCAGCTCCGGCATAGAAAACTCTATTCTTTTTTTTTTTTTTTTTTTTTTTTTTGAGACAGAGTCTCACTCTCTTGCCCGGGCTAGAGTGAGTGCCGTGGCGTCAGCCTAGCTCAGCAACCTCAAACTCCTGGGCTCAAGCAATCCTTCTGCCTCAGCCTCCCAAGTAGCTGGGACTACAGACATGCGCCACCATACCCAGCTGATTTTTTCTATATATTTTTAGTTGGCCAATTAGTTTCTTTC
>CAUYRT010025862.1:0-27489 GCA_963574885.1 Lepilemur ruficaudatus | reverse complement strand
GACTTGACAGCAACATTTGTCACATGGAGTTCACCTTCAATTCACCTGCTATCGGGATGACCACCTCTGTTAGTTAATTGGCTTTATACAAAGGAAAGATAACTTTTTCCCATCTGTATGCCAAGCGGTACTTTTGCAATTTGGCAGCTGGTGTTCACGGCTCATGATGTCAGGTTCCTGCTTGCCCACAGAAACTGAGAAATAGGGGTCTTATCTCCCTAATATTTACATAATGTTCCCATTTCAAAGGACGGTTCCCAGGTCCCTGAAAAAGACATTACTGGGTTGTAAAACTAGCAAAAGGCTTTTAAAAAGATCTATATCTCAAACAACAGAGAAAGAATTCATAATTCCAAGTTTTTGCTTTGTTTTGTGAATTGGCAGAAATTATATGTATTTTTCGGGTACAACGTGTTTTTAAATATGTATACATTATGGAATGACTAAATTGAGCTAATTAATACATGCATTACCTCACACATCATTTTTTATCCTGAGAACACTTAAAATCTACTCTTAGTGATTTTCAAGAATATAATACATTTTTATTAACTATAGTCATCGTCTTATACCATAGATCTCTTGAACTTATTCCTCCAAACGGAAATGTTGTATCCTATGACCAACATCACCCCAAGGACAAACAGCCCCTACCCCCACCCCAATCCCTGAGTAACCACCATTCCACTCTCTGCTTCTGTGAGTTCCAAATTTTTAGATTCCACATGTAACTGAGATGATGCAGTATTTGTCTTTCTATGTCTGGCTTATTTCACTTAATATAATGTCTTCCAGTTTCATTCATGTTGTTGCAAATGACAAGATTTCCATCTTTCTTAAGGCTGAATAGTATTCCATTGTGTGTTTATGCCACATTTTCTTTATCCATTTATCTATTGACGGACACTTAAGTTGGTTCCATAGCTTGGCTACTGTGAATGAAAGTACAAATTTTTTAAAGTCAATGCTATAAGAAAAGGAAGATGAAAACATATTTTTAACAGCAAGAATTAAGCCTCTTATCTTTAATTTTTATTTATCTTTACACTATCTGGCCCTTTTTAGAATCTGGGAACCCTCCTGAGGCATCAGTGATATATCACACCCCTTCCTCTCCAGCTGGATGAGAAAGCAGCAGAGAACAGGGCCAGAGAAAGGTTTCCAGAGCTCAGAATCTCTGGCTACTTGACATTGAATTACCTGCGAGAACATGTTTTCTGATATGTGTTTTCTACAGAATGTTTGTTTACATTCGATTGGCTGCTCTGGACATGGGCAAAGGCAACACCCTTCCGTGACCACCACAAGGAAAGGAGCCCCCATGGCACTGAAAATCTGTCCCATCGTCCAGCGTGTCTCTGAACTAGAACCCCTCTGAATCTGCACTTTCCCTCTTCATTTATTCGTTATTATTTCCCACAATTATTATTTCCTACTGTGTGAAGGCAGAAAACTTGTCTGTCTTCTTTTCTTCTTTCTAATGGACAGATAAAACGGTCTTCTTATTTGCAATATTTCTAGGTCACTAGAGGAGTGGTTGACATGCAGCCTTCAATAAGCATTTGTTGAATTAGTGAAGGAGAGAATAAATACACAAGGCACCCCAATCTCCACCGTGTCAGAATTGTGAGTCAGGATGGAACTCTCCCATTTGGAGAGGTGTGCAGCACTCATTCAGCAAGGGCTTAAAAACCCCACTCTGCCCGCCAGCTCCTGCCCTGCCTCCTCTTAGGGCTCCGACGTAGAAATACAAGGCTGCTACCTGGGAGAGCCTCCACATTATTATTATTTCACCTGGAGCTCAGCTCTAGTCTCACCCACTCCTCCCTCCCTGAACTAAATGTGATGATTGCTTCCCCCAAAGATCCCACTGGGAAAAGAAGGGGCCTCCGTCGGCACCACGAGAGCTGGCAGATGAGAGGAGAGAAATAAAATCCATCTTTAAAGCCGTCCTGTGGTTCGCCTGCAGGGCTGATGCTGCTTTCCTCGTGTTTCTCAGTGATGTCCAGACCAAACATCTACGCTCTCTAAAACAGAAATAAGTTGTCCCTCAAGATCAATACAGAAATAACTGACATTTCCTTCCGACGTTAAACTTTCATCTTGGTGAGGAAAAGACAAGGATCAGAGAAGGGTGGAGAAGAATTCTTGGAGTAAAACCACAACTTAAATGGCAAACACTCTAACATGAAATGAACGTCTAAAGAACCGAATTGAAATCTGACTCCTGGGGGACATCCCCCAGGAAGGCCTAACCGTGAGGAAGAACTCAAGTTATCCATTTCTTTCTCAAGTATAACATAAAGGGACATTCCAAATAATGACAATAATCAACAGTCATGCTGTATTTTCTAAATATCAGGCACACGTGTGCTAAGCCATTTGCATCCATTATTTATTTATTTATTTAATTCTGTATCATCTTATGTGGCCTTTTGTATTGTTGTGACTGTTGTTTTACAGGTAAGAAAACACAGGCTCAGAGAGGTAAAGTCACATGCCCCAAGATCACACAGCTAGGAGGTGGCAAAGGCGGGGTGTGAACTCAGATCTGTTGGCTCCAGAGATCCACGTCCACTGCATTGCCTTAAACAGAAAGAATATGCAGAAAGAGAAGACTGATGGGGAAAAAGATAAATTTGGCACTTCTTTTCTGCTCAGAGCTCTAGGACTCTGGCTGAGATGGTCTTATAGGATCCCAAACCTAGAGGTTTCCAAAGAAAAGCAATTTACTCACTGCTGAGCTTTTCTTTCCCCCTCAGCCAAATTACCAAGTAAGTGAATTCACTTCCCTATACATCATAATGGGAATAGGTACAGCACAGACCTGACCTACTTTAAAATCAATTTTGATGCACCCCGTGGACTCTTTCAAGCCACTTTACAAACACCATTTTGTTTTTGTTAAATAAATCTAATTGCTCCTGGGCGTTAACAGATGACACTGCCTCCGGGGAAGAGTTCGCCAAGATCGGAACTGCTGCGGAAGATTGTTTTGCAAGAAAATCCCTAAGTCCTGGTTTGAGATAACCTCAAAAACAGTCCCCAGGGATGGACAACAAGAGTGCCCTCAAAGGTCTGGTTGTGAATTTTAACCCTCTAATGTAAGGAGTTATCAAAAGGCCCCTACAACACGGTCCTTTTATTAGTCAGAGTTGAGATTTTCCTCTCCACACAAACCTGTATTCCAGCCTTTATTTTTTTGTGTGTGAGCAGGATCTAAGAAGGGATTTCAAAGATGGTATCCATTTTTAAATACATTGTTTTGAATTAACTAGTGGGGGTGTGTAATGAGTGATCAGAGCACAATACCATCTGGGTAAGATTCACTCATTCAATCTCGGGTTCAGCCCCCAGGAGGTACTTAGTGCTTGGGGCAGACCAGGCCCTGTGCAAGCCTCTGTGGATGAACAGAACCAGCCGGATCCCTGCCGCCATGGGGCCGACAGTCAGGGAGGGGGAGAAATCTGCAAAAACAATCACACCAATAAATGCACAACTTTTGTTGTGATAAATGCCATAGGGAAATAATGAATGGTCCCATGAGATAGAGCAAAAGGAATTTGGACAGAAACTTCAGGGATGTAACCATTAACTTCAGAGCTAAGGGAGGAGAAATCATTAATTAGAAAAGAGGGGAGATAGAAAATCATGAGATTTAGGCACTAGTGGAGAAAACAGATTGGAGGGGACAGTAGTGGTACTAGATGCCAGTGGAACTCAAGTAGCACTTGTTCTAGAACAGGTCATTTCTACTCCCATTGGTATCACTGACTATTTGAGTTGCAATGGCTTTTGAGATCACCTCATCCAGTCTCTCCCCCACTGTAAGAATCTCAAGCTTTATTGATTGATTGATTTAGAAAACATTTTAAAGCTTTTCTAGGCTCTGCAGAGAGAGAAACAAACAACAAAAAAAGTTCCTGCCTGCCTAGAATTTGTGTTCTGGTACAAAGAATTGGAAAACAAACAAATAAACAGGTAGTATAGGCTATGTCGAAGAATGGAAGGGCTATGGAGGGGAAAAGAACAGGGTGAAGAGGGATTGGGAAAGTTATTGGCATTTCTATTTCAATACAGAGGTCTAGAAAGACCTTGTTGGTGTGAAGGTGACATGGAGCAGAGACTTGCAGGAGATAATGGAGGGAGGCATGCAGCCACCAGGAGGAAGAGCGGTCCAGGCAAAGGAAGAACCAAAGTGAAGGCCCCCAGGCAGGCACATGTTGGTGTGTTCTAGGAGCAGGAAGGAGACCGGTGTCGTTGGAACCGGATGAACAAGGGTGGGAGGGGGGAGGAAAGGAGCACAGGGTGGGAACCGGGGAACAGTTCGTGTGGGGCCTTGTAAGCCCCTGTAAAGACTTGGACTTCTATTTTAGTGAGATGGGAGACTCCCGGGAGGCCTTGAGCAGGGGAGTGAAATCAATGATTTCCATATTTAAAAGAGTGCTCCAGGGACCGTGTGAAAACATTGAGTGCAGAGGTCAGAGCAGAAACCAGGAGACAGGATAGACAGCTACTGCAATCATCAAGGCATACAAACTGAGATGGCTCAAACCTGGAGAGGGAGTGGTAGAGAAGGTGAGAAATAACTGTATCCTAGATGTGTATGGAAGGTAGGCCTGACAACGTGGTGGACTGGACATGGAGTGAGAGAGAAAGAAAGGGGGCGAGACGACTCTAAGGTTATGCCTGAGCCACTGGAACAAAAGAGCTACCACGGACTGAAATTGAAACCGTGGGAGGAAAACCGCTGGGAGTGGAACAGAAGGAGCCCAGATTTGCACAAGTTAAGCATAAACTGCCTGTTAGCCAGTCAGAAATTCAGGGGAGAGACCTGGGCGGGATATGTACAACTGTGAGTACAGGATGAAATTATGTAGGGATAGCACACAGACAAGGAAACAGGTAATCTAGTCCATCGTTCATGCATTTATTCCACAAATGTTGAACAGCTCTCAATGCCAAAAACGTAAGATCAAGAAGGAGAGACCGTTTCCCCACCCTACGAATCTAGGCTGGTGTTACGACTTGCTTTGACCAACGGAACGCAGTGCAAGTGACCATGTGCTAGTCTTGAGCCTGAGCCTAAAGAGGCCTTGCATGTTTCCACTCTGTCTCTTAGGATCCTGCCACCACCACCTATGCTAGCCGCTGGAGGATAAAAGACCACACGAAGGACAGCCAAGGCACAACACCTAACAGCCAGCCAACCTCTAGACATGTGAGTGAGGCCAACCTAAACCAGCCAGCCCCCAGCCGTCCCAGCAGCCGACCACACATGCACGAGAAAGCCCAGTCTGCATTACCTGAATCCAGGTAATTACCTGAATCCATTACCTGAATCCAGCCCAGCAGAACCTCTTAGAGGGCCCATGGCCCCATGAGAAATAGCAGATGGCAGTTGTTTTCAGCCAGTATGATTGGGGGGTGTTTTTTCTATGTAGTAATGGTTAACTAATATGACCTTAGTAATGGTTAACTAATATGACCTCTATTTTCCCAACTCTACATTTCCAAATTCTATTCATTCCATTCCAAGTGTACCATCTCCGTGAAGCTTTGCCTCATGCCTACAGCAAGAAGTCAGCTCTCACTCCTCTAACGCACTATGGCATTTAGTCTGTACCCTTCTGTATTTGTCGGACTACATTAGACTGTGCTGCTGTAACACATTAGTATAACAAAGACTTATTTCTTGCTCCCGGTACATGGAGTATGAGAACTGCCAGGGAGTTCCGCTTTACACACGCACTCGGGCTTCCACACTGATGCCAGCAGCACCATCCTGGGACACCGTCTCAGAGCCAGGCTTCAAACAGTGCACGGAGAACTCGAACCTGCTCTTCACCACTGCCACTCACTGCTCTAGGCCTGGCTATGTGGCCTCACCTGACTGCAAGAGAGCTGGGAAACTGATACTTGTCCTTGTCTATGCCATCTTTCTCAGGGTACTATCTCTCTGTACCTGTGGTTTGCGTGGCTTTCCTTCTCACACCAAGTGTGGCATATCCATGTCTAGAACTGGCTTCATGCACACGCGTCCTATGCAGTCCCAGAGGCCCCCGTGCTTCAAACCCCACACTTGGTTTGATGATCTGCTATCGCCATTTTGAGATTCCTAATAATTTTTTAACAAGGGGCCTCTCATTTTTGTTTTGGACCCTGCAAATTATGTAGCCAATCTTATTCATACCTAACCTAGTAATTCTCAAACCCAAGGGCTCATTGGAGGAACTGAAAAAAATATAGATACCCAAATCCCACCTGAGAACAAATTAAATCAGACTCCAGGAATGAGGCCCTGGCAGTGGTATTTTAAAAAAATTCTAACATGTTGTCAGGGTTGAGTATCACTCTCACGGCCCAGATAACTACTTCTGGCATTTTCTTAAAACAAAATATGTTAAAAAATAGAAATAGGGTAAAAAAAAAAATTCAAAAATAATAGAAAGGTATTTTAAAAGGAAAAATGTATCTTTTACCCACTTCCAGTCACTACTCACATTCCAATCAAGTGTTTCTGCATATACAATTTGAATATCAAAAAAATGTGGTAATGAATTATGACACACTGACTGAAACAGGAAACTGTGAGTTCATACTGATATAAATAAATAAATGGATAAATTGAAAGTTTGATGATGAACTGGATATTTAAATAGCTTTAAAGTTCTTCCCCAACCAACACTTACTAATTTCAAAGGGAAAGAGAGTAACTGCAGTGAAGAAATCTGGCTGACACCACCTCAACCACCATGTGATCACACTGAACATCAGCATCCGAAAAGGGACAAATCCATTGAAATCCTGCACCGCCTGAGAAGATACAGTGAGGAAGGCACATCACCTCTCTATTATTTCTGCCAAAAATTCATAACCTAAATCTCATCAAGAGGGAAACTCAGGCAAACACAAATTAAGAAACGTTCTAGAAATTTTGAATGCATCTAGGTCATGGAAATAAGGGGAAAGTCTGAAGAACTGTTTCAGACTGAAAGAGGCTAAAGAGAAAAGACAACCAAATGCAACACGTTTCTGAACTGGATCCTTTTGCAAAAGGCCAGCGATCCCACATCCATCTTAAGAAACAATAGTACAGATACATGAAGGTAGATATACAAGGGTGTTCACTACAGCAAGTTTCTGGTAGCAAGAAAAATAAGAATACAATCTAAATATCCATCATTAGGGTAGAGTTCAATAAATTATGAGAAATCGTGCTGTGTAAAATGGAGGACAATCCACATGTAATGACCTGGAAAATATCTCTGACATATCATTAGCTGAAAAAATATATTTCAGACTAACAGATACATCATGGTTCTGTTTTTAATAAATGTGATATGTACAAAGTTATCCAGCCAGGTAACCATTCTCGTTATATTAACAATGGCTAAATACTTTCCAGACAGCCTCCTATATAAAAATCTTGTAGTAGTAACAAGTTTGCTTCTGAGGATAAAAAGAATTTCACTTCTTAGTTGATTATATATATATATATTTTATATATACGTTTTTTAAAGGTAGACTATTACCTATTTTAACTTATTTTTATTTTTCAGTATTTTTCAAGGAATACACTTTTATGCAAGATTGACAATTGATCTTCTTTTTGGAAGTTGTAGTTTAGCAAATTAATAATTTTTTGTAACCACCCTTGAAGAAATCTATGAAAGCTTTTAATTTTAAGGAACTTTCTATCTCAGCCTTCTAAGTCAAGCAGCATAAAACATAAATGAAAAAAAAAAAACTTACTTAGAAAATAAGCTCAAGTTGTTTTTAAAAAAAAATCTAAAATAAAAGGAATAAAGTATCTGCAAGTAACTTACATTTCAGTAAAGAATCAATGTTTCTAATTTTAAGAAATTCAAAGATGCCGTGGACTAATTACCACGCATTGAATTCCCCCAAATGCAGATCTATTACATGTCTGTGTGTATCTGTTTAGGCATAAAATAGAGAAATTGGGGGAGATAGGGGACATTGCTATAAGCTGTTTTCCTCCCTCCTTCTACAAACAATAATTTGGGTGTGAAAAGGATTTGTAAAACAAACACCAAGCTGCAAAGGGCTTTGTGTTTTGAAGCTGCAAGCATGAAAATCCATTTAAGAAACTATCTTCCTGCTTGCTGAGATAAACAGATTCTAAGTACCCTATATAAATCTCCCAACCACGGAAGAAAATAACCCCTAGCTTTTTTTCTTTATTTGGCCCCAATTAAAGTTCAAAATGGGGGATTTATAATCTCCATCTAAACAGGGCATCTGCAATTTGTAGCCTGACATAAATAACCGGCTTTAATGCTGTAAAAGGACAAGAAGGTCAAGTCCATATATTTATACATAAGGGAAACTGATGCCAATGTTCAGCACTCCACCAAGACATTTCCTACTAAGAGGCCACAGCAGATAGTTGCCGTCTTTGCCTCCCTGGCATCCATTGCCTCTGCCTAATGTCACCTGTATTTTCTCAATGAGAGTGACTTCTCCCCATGGTTTTCAGTATCGGGAAAATAATTCCAGTTGACCACGTTCAATGAGAGAAGAAAAAGGTCAGGTCCTCCCTATCCCTGCCCTAGGATAGCCAGGGGACAAGCACATGACCCAAGCTCTGCTACGGGAGCTTATCAGGTGTTCTGCAGGTTATTAAGCTACTACCACTCACTCCAAATTCACCTTCTCCACCCAGCTTTGCATTGTTGGACCCGGGGCCCTGTAGACTGGATTTCTCAATGGCCAGGTGACTTCTTGATTGATTCTGCCAATAGGGAAACTGGAAGGAAGGTGGGAGGAGGAAAGAAGCAACTTACTCCTCCCCTTTCAGCATCAGCCAACGTGCTGCCCTTCACCTTGGCAGCTGCATTTCCTGCCAGTGACAACTGGTTCTCTCACAACTTCGTCCCACAGTCCTAGAACCATTCTCATCCACTCCCTATAGATACCCGCCAGACGGTACCTCTCCTCAGAGCTCTGAGCTCAGCCTTCAGGGGGCTCCTCTTTCAACTCCTGAGTCACCAGGAGAGGCTGGCTAACATCCTCCCCTCAAATGTCTGGGACTCTGCTCTGTGCCTCTTCTCCAAGCTTCTAGATTCTGCTAACACCAACTTCTCTTTGCTTCCCAGCCCCAGGCATGGCAGCTTCTTCCCGCAGGTACTATATATATCTGTGTTGCCTTGATGTTCATTTTTACAATCGCAATCTGCCAACTTCTGTTTAATCATTTCCCTACGTTGAAGTCTCTGTTAAAATAACTGGCATGGTTTTGCTTTCCTCACTAGCCCCTGACTACTACAGGAGCTCTCATCCAGGAAGCTGACCCCTGCGTAAGTGAGTAAGGAGGAGAAATGCAGGTTGCAGGTTTCCATTACAGAATGGGCTTGGCCGTAGAGACAGTCCTGACTAGGTTTTTCTTGAGCCAGAACCATTGCCAGGCTTCCTCTTTCCAAGCCCCCTTCCTCTCTCAGTTCCCCTCATCCTCATGCCTGGTCATGCAGCCTCCTAAAATCAGTCATTAATATATATTCAGAAAAGTTTGAGCCGATATCTTCATTCAGTCTGTCTTTCAATCCGTAAGGATTCATTGAGCAGCGCACTTGGGACAAATGAATTCAACTCCAGGGACCCTGAGTACTTTATGTTCAAGCTTTAAAGAGCTAGAAAACTGTACCATCCTGGTAACACCCCCCACCGCATACACACACATGAGACACATGCCACACTCAGGCCCGGCGTCACCAACCTCATATGGAAACAACTCCCTAGGAATCATCTGCTCACAGATGATTCAGTTCACTCTCCTCTTGCATCAGGTCCAGAGACAAGATGGGAGGGGCCCAAAGTCATGGAGCAAACAGTGAGAGTCGGGGCCCGACCCAGGCTTCTGGGGCACAGTCCACCCTCCATCCCGCTGCCACCTGGTCAACGCGGCATCTCCATCTCAGGCAGGGAAGTCTCCCTGAGAGTCAAGGGAAGATGAATAAGTGAGGTGCGCTGGGGGCGTGTACAACCCTAGTCATCACAGAAACCTTTTAACCTCACAGAAATCCATCTCCTTAAGTGAGAGTCAGAGGAAAAGGAAAGCAGGAGACTGGCAGATCATTTTCTGAGATGCCGGGACGGGTATGCAGCGGAGACAGGAGACTGGAGTTCGATTCTCGGCTCTTCCACCTATTCATTATTTAACTTCAAACGCAGAATTTTACCACAAAGTGTTCCATTTCGTTTTCTACACATTAAGATGAAAGCAAATGTCCATTCTACTTTACAAAGTTATTTTAACCATGAGATAGACTCATTACGCAAATACGTGGGCTAAGCATTATTTTAGCAGCTGGGAACGCAGCAGTGAGCAAGGCAGAATCTTTACCATCTTAGGTAAAGATCTTTACATCTTAGTAAAAGGAGGCAGACGCAACACAAACAAATTTAGAAATAAATAGGACACTTCGGAGAGCGATAAATGAGATGGGAAAATAAAATGGAGTAATTTGACAAAGAGCGATTGGGCTCGTTCTGTTGGGAGGTCAGGGAAGGCCGCTTTGAGGAGGTGACACTTGACCTGACTCATGAGGGGATTAAAAAGAGACGATGTAGAGAGAGAACATTTCCGACAGAGGGAGCAGGCAGTGCCAAGGCCTGCAAGTGGGAGCAAGTCCGGTGGTCGGAGGAACAGAAAGGTGGGTGAGCGTGGCCGGACCAGAGGCAGTGCTGGGAGGGCGGGTCAGGCTGACCCTCCGGAAACAACACTTTCCACAGCTGGCCGTGCGTTTGCACGTGCTTTCAGCACCGCGTAATACTAGGTCAACTGTTCTCTTCCCATTCGCTTACTTTATCATTTCAGCTTTTTGTTGCATAATTCGTTGTTCAGTTTCAACGGCCAAGTTGAAAGTCTTCTGATACTTCTGCTTTAAATTTTCTGTGCTCTTCCTCACTCTTTGCCAAATAGGTGTATACACATTTCGTAGAAAGACACTCTATGAGATTTTTCTGTTTGGTGGAAATAAGTCCACTAATTTACGTCTTGTGGGCTAGAAAGGTAGTATATACTACAATGGGTAAGCGGTTGAGTTTTGGAAACAGGTCTTGGTTCAAATCTTGTGTCTCCTACACAGTAGCAATATCAATTTGGACAAGTTAATTAGCTTCTCCAATGCTTCATTTTTTCATTTATAAAATAGACTTAAAGATACCTAACTTAGAGAGTTTTGTGAGGCTTCTGTGGCTGCCCAGGTGTAAGGGAAAGCACTCAACGAACGCTAACTAGAGGTGGCCCTTTGTCCATTGACGTTTCCTCTGTCTTCCTCACTTTTCTCTACTAATTTCCTCCTGTTCTGTCAATACTCTGCTCAGACGTCATCTTCTGCAGCATACCTTCCCTAGAGTTCCAGGCTGAGTTAAGGTCCCCCATTATTCTAAGCCTTGTGACTTATCACACCATATTGAAATTCCCTGTTTCCATGTCTATCCTTCTCTTCTACTATCAGATGCTTGACAGCAAGTAATATGTGTCACCCATCCTTGCACCCCAAGCACAGAGCCCAATATCTTACACATAATGAATTCCCGGTGTGCTTGATAAATTCAACTGTGAATAATTTTTGACCAGACACCAGCCACTGATAAATGCTCTCTGACTTGGACATCTCAGGTGCTGTGTGGAGGGAACAGCCCTTGCTGAGACTCAGAAAAAGGAGAAGAAAGAAAACTTTACCATCCTGGGCAAGGGATGGTTTTAATCTGTTGTTTGTAACACAAGACATATATGTGATTGCAGTTTTTAATTTGTATGACATTAGCTGTTAGTGTTAAGCCAAAGGAATAATCCCGTGATTGCTCCAATGCATGGATACTTTATCATTGAAGGAGGAAACAGAACCCTTTAAAGGGGGATATTGAAAAGAAAGAATTTACCTAATCTCCAAAGAATGTTGGAAATCTGAGTTTTCAAAGGCAGCCAGAAAGCAGTTAAATGTTATCAGTATTTTAGCCTTCTCAAGAATGAGACTTCTAACTACTCTCTCAAATATGCAATGGCTGTGCACGATAAAATAGTCCCCACTATCACGGAGCAGACAATATCCCTTGGGAGGGGTCTTATTTTAGCTCTCAGGACTAGTACAAGTGCCCTGGGTTCAATCTACCACATGACTCTACGTGTAGCTGACAGTCCCAGAGAAATCTGGGATGCCCTCTGGAGTTTTGCACTGTGGCCCTCCTCCCCTTGGTTCATCCCCTCCTTCTGTTGTCAGAGATAAGAGCCCATTAATCTCAAAACTGCATCAGGTGTGAGAACTCATGCTGCTATTAGAGAAATGTGGGCTGATATTTTCACCCAAACATAATGGAAATTGGTTTAAAAGGCAAGACATGCAGATCTCTACCTATTTATGGAAAAGAGTGCATCTTAGCTCTGAAAATGCTTCCTACCCCGAGAGCCATCCATCCCCAAAATGGAACAGTCAGACAAATGTCATGCTGTTTTCTGCGAGGTTGTTATACTCTCATGTCCTCCCTTGCAGAAGGGGAAAGGCAAAAACATATTCTTATTTTGCCTCACCTGAGCCAGGAAGCAGCTTCTGCAGTAATTGAACTGAGGTACTCAACTATGGTTCATAAGTTGATTCTGCCTATCAGTAAAAAGCTCATTTAAATAAACTGATTGATACCAACTCAGGACAAAGACACAATTTTCTTTATCCCCCAACAAATAAATCTGTCCTCCTTGTTAGCGTCAGAAATTTTGAAAAGAAAAATAGCACAGAAAAGAGGAAGAAAGACAAGAACTCAAGAAGCAAATACAGAGTAATGTTATCAAGGGAAACTCTGTTTGACATTCTGCCTGCGTCCCCAAAGCCGAGTTATAAAGAAAAGGACAAATCCTCCCTTTTGTAGCACCCTCCCCTCTCCTGAGAATTTCACTGTCTGGTAACCTCTTTTCACACTCCACGGGTGATCCTAAATAAACCAACCTTGGATAGGATGCTCCAGCTTCAGGGATCATCTCACTATTTTAGAGGGGAGATGATGTGTCATCTTCTAATGCAAAGCATCAGTATCTTATTCAGTTATTCATTCATTCATTTTTACTTTTTAAGTTAGATGCCACAGACCTAGCAATTGGAACAGGGAAAGCCTTTAAAAACTAAAGTAAAGTAAACAGCCCACACCGGCCTGTTAGTGATCAGTAGTGTGGAACCAGGTTCCATTTGTAATTTACTCATTTCCACCTGCTCTCAGAAACCCCAAGCCTGACTTCCTAGAGAAATCACAGAACCTGCTGAATTGCAGATACTGACTTGGAAATGGCCTTTGGAGAAAATCCTCTAGTCTTTTGTGCACCTCCTGCCTCCTCTTTAAAGCTATTTGAGACCCAGAGCTTTTACATTTTCTCCCTCCACTTGTCTGTTCCATGCCGATCTTTCCCTTTCTTGAATCTTATTATCCATAGCCCTTAATCACACAGTGTGCTACATTTCTCTCTGCCCCAGCTTCACGGTCAGCTTCTCGCAGGTAGTAGCCTTAGCTTGTACGTCCCGCAGCATCTGGCACTGTGCTAGCAAAATTATAGCTGTTCAGAAACATTGCCCCAGCGACCCCGCTCGAGCCGCGTCCCCCTCTGCACACCTGCTCCGTGATACCTCAGGTGCATTCATTCCGTCTCCAGCGTGTGGCTGCTCTGCAAAAGTGCCTGGGACTGGCTCGCTCGGAGTTTAAAGAAAATAAGAATTAGTTACCAACATTCAAGTATCAGGAGCCTTTATCTAACATTTCTGATTACTGGCTCCTCTTTAGGAATCGGGTGATCTGGCAACCTTGGCCCTGTTCTCCCCCCGCAGCAACTCGCTGGAGCCAGGCAGCCTTGATGCGGGACGTGTGCTCTAAACCGAGTGACACGCAGTTGCAGGCAGCATGGCTCACTTACTTCCTGCTTGCTTCACACGTACATGAGTTTGACCCATGTCTGCTTTACAGGAAATTCGTATTATTCTCCCATAAGCCTATGACTTTTGAAATCAGCTTTTCTGTCTAAAACCAAATCAGTTGTCTCAGACTATGGGAATGTGCCGTGTTTTTGCTCCCTCTTTATCTCAGTTGCTGGCCTCACTGTCCTAGTCACTCAAGACCAAAGATGGGTCTCTCTAGCTCCATCCCATCCTGCACTAAATCCTATCCATCCCACCTCAAACACGTTTTCAAAATCTGTCTCCTCCTTTGCCATTCGCACTGTCCTGCTCTCTGGCCTTCTGTATTTCTTAGCCGGATCTCCTAACTTGCTTTGCACACCTCAGTCTGTCCTCTTCAAGTTCGCTCCTCATGCTCCATCAAGTGGCACAGATCTGATTCTGTCATTTCTCTGGTCAAAAACGTCAAAATCTTCCCGTTGCCTACAAACCTAAGTCTGAACTCCGTGGCCTCCACCATCTGCCCCGGTCTACCTTGACGGCCATCCCAGCACTCTGTCTTCCAGAGACACCTCCACTCCGGCAGGCGATGCTGCAGTCTTCAAAGTCCCCCTCTACGAGTCCACCCCCAGGCTGAGCACTAAGGCGTGCACACCGTTCATGAGAATTAGCTCGACGCATCGCCCCTCCTGAGTGAATGGACCATTTAAAGACAACCTGGGAAAAGGAACTCAAACACATGACTGTCTTTCTATCATGACCAGATTCCAGCTACGGTGACTTAGGGTAAGGAAGCTACTTCCTGAAGGGATAGAGACTTCCTGAAACCTCTTAAAGCATCCCATGCGGGTACCAATTTTGCCTGCGTAAAACCAGCTTCTTCTGGTCCTTAATATCAATCCTTTCTCTGACTTTGGGGTTCCCTTGAGGTTCAGTTTAAAGATTTCCAATAGAAAAAACAAATTATAGTTTATTTCTTACTTTCAGAAACCAGAATAAGAGCTAACGTGCCTTTTAGGAGTCATACTAGTTATACCCTGATTTACATGTGTAGTGTTTGGTTTTCAACAAGGTTTGATTTCCAGCAGCCAAACTGGTAAGCACATAGACAGTTCTTACAACTGTCTGAAGAAAATGTTGTTTTCAGACCTCCCTCCCTTGCCCAGCTTTCTATTTCTGTTAATGGGCTTAAAACTAATTAGAGTAAATTAATTCCTCAGAATAATAACAATTGCCAAGGAGTCACACACTAACACTTTATTCTTAGAAACAAGAGCTTCCTGGGAGTTGGAAAGCAATTTCGACTCCTTAATGATCTATAGAAGGAAGGGGGAAAGGCTCTGTATCAATTATGTTTTATTTATTTCTTTCAGAAACTTTTAATGAATTTAAGGGGAAAATTATACATCTCAATAAAAAGCGATTACCCTCTCTGAACTGCGCTGCTCCTCAAGTGGCTCATCAGCCTGGCCTGGTCGCACTGGGGACAGTGAGAAAGTACCACAGAAAACTGTGCTGAGCAGTGTTAATTATTTATTCATGAGCACTTTCCCGTCATATTTTTTCCATCTGAAAAATACTTGGATATTATCGGCATATGGGACTCCTGGAGAAAAGTCTGACTCACAGTCTTGGAAAGACAAAAGTGGAGAAGGCTGAGCCACCCCACCCGGATGAGGGAACCCAATCTGAACTTTACTCTTAGTTGTTCTTTGATCCAGTTTAAATGATGTGCAACTGAGCTGTACTCCCTGTAGCCCACATCTCTCTGGCTGGACAAAGAACATTAGCATCTAAAGCCAAAAGTTCTCAGTGTTTGTGTATTGAGTGGTCCAAGGGGTCCACGGAACTCTCATGTCCCTCTCACCTCCAATCTCTCTCTTGAATATATTCCTTTCTGTCCATCTACACAGTGAGAGACTTACTACCAGCCATGCCCTCCCACCTCATGCTGAGTGTGATTGGCCCCCACTAATCTCAGCTTCCCATCTCAGTCCTCTCTTATCTATTCTCCACGTTACAAACTGAATGATTGTTTTTCTTCCTACGACACAGTTCTTACCATCACCATTGTCATCACTGAAATTATATTAACATAGCTATCATATCATGTAGGTCTTAATTGTAAGCAAGAAGACTAAGCTCTGGCTAATTTAAGCAGAAAATAATGAACTTAATGGATATTGGCTGCTTTCCATAATCCCTAGGAAGTCCAGAGAGCCACTTCTGAAGCTACACAGTCAGAAATTCATTTTTGTCTGGGATGATCTGATGAAGTCACCCAGGCTCCACTTCCAAACATAGACTGTGCAGTTTGTACCATTAGCACCCCTGAGACAGGTCTTTGAATGTTCCTGCTAGAACCACTGCCTCTGTTGACTCCAAGAATCACATGCAGCTGCTACCACTAGTACCACCCTCTCCAAAAAAGAGGTTTGTGTGGTTGGTATTTCATTGTACAACAGGTTTCAGATGCAAAGTCTGTGTCAGATGCATCCCGTTAGTGAAGTCCCCCTTGTTTCATGAGGTACTGATGTTGCCAGCCTCTACAACGGGCTCTGACTCATAAGGTGGAAGATTCTCCAGCAAAGAAAACAGTGGCCAAAAATAATGGCTAATGACCACTTTAATACCATTTAGCATCTGCCATACGCCAAAGACTTTATAGACATTATCGTTATAATATCTCAGCAAAATAGGTATTTTGTCAATTTTATAAAATCCTGAACTTTCAAGATCAAGAGAGAATAAAAATGATTTCAAACTAGAAATTCGTTAGCTCTAATTGAAATTTGAATTCCATGAGAGCAAGACATCCTGTCATACAAAGATGAATCCCCAATGCCTTTAGCTGTGCTTGGCACAGAGCAGGAATTCAGGAGAACCCAGGGTCGCAAAAGATGTCGTTGCAACTCAGCATCACCCAATCTCTCTGCTCTGCTCCGTGTTTTATACCCTGACATATCACATTCCTAAAGACAAAAATCTTTTTTTCATCATCTCCCTCTACATATACCAGAATTAAGTCTCACTGTCCTGACCAAGATCACATCCCTATCCCTGAAGCAACCACTGAGGACAAGGTGACAGAAGGCTCAGTTGGCCAACCCTGGGCCATATGACCACTTCAGGACTTTTAGAAAAAGCCAACTGAGCTATGTGGGCTTAAATAAAGGAGAGAAAATTCCAAAAATGAAGTATAGAGTCCTTCACCGTGGATAAAAGCAGTGAAAATGGCACTGAGCATGCAAAATCAACAAGTGTCTACTGTGCAGAGCACAGATCTACACTGATACAGCATTTTCAGCTTTTCAAAGTGCTTAGATAGCAACTCCCTCCTCTGCTCTCAAGGACACCATTTGCAGACAGGGAAACCAAAGATCGAGGTAAGAAGTGACTTTCCCAAGCTCACATAGTAAGACAACAGTCGAAGCAGAACTTAAAGCTGGGGCTCCTATGTTTGCCCAGTGCCTTTTTTCCCAGGCCCTGGAATCCGATGAAAATGTGAGAGGGTTAGGAAATAATAAGCCATCTCAGGAGCAGGCCTTGAACTGAGGAACCTGCATGCAGGTGGCTCTTCTATCACAAAATGTTCTATTTTCCTTAAAATAATCCATGTAATTAATTTAGAGCACCTTATTAACTAAAGCAACATCTTAATGCCTCCACCCTTCACACACCGCAGTGCTGATTAGTGCCTTTCATGTCCTATTTAGGAGAGGATGTTGTATGTTTTGCCATGGCCTCTGTGTAAGAAATTTGACATTTCAGATGGCAACAAATGGCTAGAAAATTGGCCCCTTGAGACTAATAGCCCAGCAGCATTTACATGTAATTATTTTGCCCAAGAATTTAATTTTGTTGCACATAAAAGTTATGCTGAGAGAAAAGACCCCAAACAGTGAACCCTGGACTCAAAAGGACATTAGCACGAGCCCTGGATTCTAGAACATTCATTCCAGTGTTTGAAGAGAATTCCCCATGCCTGAGCGTATTTCTGCAACAAATTTAGATGTTTTGCTGTGTGTGGCACTAATTACTCAGCCGATGTTATAAGTGGGCTCTTTGTTGGTCCCCACACTGTCATTTTTGCCTCTGTTCTATAGCTCTGATTGCCTGCCTCCTGAGTCACAGGTCATGAATTAATGATTCTGCCTGGGTATTCGCGCTGCCACTGCTCTTACCAGTTAAACGCCTTGTGCTCATGCTGGTTTAGGAGGGCAAAGTGATTGCCATTAGCCCTCTCCCCTTTTTTAGACACACTTAGGCAATAAAACCCAAAGACACTGTGACTTAGTTAATGAAGTATAGCTCGACAATGAGAGAGGAAGTTATCAGTGTTTGCATGTCTGAGAAAGATTTTATTTTATTTCTCCCTCACACGAGAAACTTAGTTTTTCAGGATATGAAATTCTAGGCTGGCCATGATGCTGTTTGAGAAGTCTGATAATTGCTCCCCCTCCAATCCCTTCTGGCTTATAAGTTCTCGGTTGGTAAGTCTGCAGTTAGCCTGATGGATTTTCCTTTGTAAGTTGCCCGATCTCCCTGCACTGCTCTTGTGTCCAGGGAACACCGGCTCTGGCCTGCCTGCCTAAGTCACCAGTATGCGATCCCATGGAATGCCAGCAGGCAGGAAGCATGCAAATTGTGGCAGCCCCATTTTCCATGGCGGGCCTGGCTGGGAACACACACCTGCCGGAGAGAAGCAGCCATCCATGTGCTGCTCGGCTCAGAGTGTTCTCACCGTTGCAATGGGAGAGAAGGGGCTGCACCTACCAACCAGCCCGAGCTAAAATGACTTTTTCTTATGCTGTGATTGGAGCAAGTGCAGAGGAGGAAGTGTCTAGTGGTGTGAGAGAGCTAGCACGGCAGTCTCTCATGGCACTGCCCTGTGAAGCGTCCCTTTTGAACACCTGAACCCCTGGGCTTCACTGGTTCACTCCGCTATTCCTATTTTCACTGGGTTCAGAACCTCTCTGGGTTTTGTCCACACCCCTGTCTTCTCCTCTCTATCTTCTTTCTCAGCTTCACAGTTTTTCTCGGCTGAGTCTCCAGATGTCTCTGTTGTCCCTCCCTGGGATCCTCACCTGAGCCGCAACTGCTCTCTGCTCTCCTCAGTCCAGTATTTTACCTTCCAGCTGGGACAGTCTGACAAGCGATGCTTCTAGTCAGCCATCTTGGCTGATCTCTCGGAGTCACTTTTGATACTTCCCTCTCTCTGCATCCATTCAATTGTGAAGTCCTGCCAACAATAATACTTCCTAAATATCTGTCATGCGCAGACACTTCCCTCCAACTCCACAGACGACTTCAGTCCAAACCAACACCGTCTCGCTCACACACTACTGTAATAGGAGTCTAGAGCCAGGGATAGCTTTTAGAAATACAAATAAGTTATGTCATTCCACTGCTGGAGTCTGTTCAATGGCTTGCTCCATATTCTGAATGCTCTGATAGCTCCCAGCATTTCTCCTTTATGGTGATTATCATAATTATAACTAAATAATCACACCCTCACAAGTCTGTAAAGTCCCTAAGGGGAAGGACCGGGTTGTCTTAACACATCCTGTATCTTCAGTACCTAGAAAAGGACCTGCCATGATTCACTCCTTGGATAAATGTTTGTGGAACGAATACATGAATTTTTGACGCTGTTCTGCCCCCCTCTGGATAGAGCAGATTGCTGTTTCAGAGTAGGCTCATTTGCAAATGCCTAAAAATAAAAATGAAATGCAAACAGAATGTTCCTTGTCAGAATGAAGCTGCTGAGAAAGAGCAGTTTTAAAAGCTGATCCTGAGCAAAAGAACATAGAAACCTAATACTCCTTAAATAGCTTCTTAAATACAGTCATCAATCAAAAGTCATATCTTTGTGAATCTTCATTACATGGGAACATACCAAAAAATGCACAGCCCCTCATTGCAAAACACACAGAGCAGTTTCTTGCAAAGAATTTTCAAAAACTGAGGATTTAAACAGACACAGCTGAGCTCATCAAGTTATAGTCCTGCTGTCAACGAGAGGCCATCATTGAAGCCACTCAACTAAATACCATTTTTGATAACATCTTGGCCATCACAATACATTAGCTGAAGTCCATGATGGAAAATCTGCTCTGCCAGCACTTTTCAACACAAGGAGAAGCAGCACTCTACCTCCTGAACAGCCAGTCAGGGACCAGTATAGAAAAGCCACTAGTCACCGAGCCTACGTAACAGCCCATGGGGAACTCCAACAGAAACAGAAGACTCACGCCGTGACCACAAAATCCCCACACTCGGGTCAAAAATTAAGTGCTTAAAATTCTAGATTCAGTTTATTGTTTGTGTTGTTGGGTTGTTTAATCAGACTGGACTCCGTCAATCCAGATGCACATGAGATGCCAGAAATGAAAATATACCAAAGGACACAGTCTACCAAAGCTGAACAGAGGGTTCTACGAGGCGGTGTGGTGACGGGGAGGATGCCTGGCCAGAGCAGCAAGGGAGGCACTGAGGCAGCTGCTTGGACTGAACTTTAGATGAAAGACTGGGTCAAAGACATGGAAAATGTGAAGATGACAGCAACGGCGACAATACTCAACGGCGATCCTTTAGCGCCCACAGCCACGTTCACATCCGCGATCTCATGCAACACTCAGGATGCCTCAGGGACGGAAGGAAGCACAGACCTGCATGGAGTCACTTGGCCAAGATGCCTTGGTGAGTTGAATTATGGTGGGAGCTGGGGACAGCCATTCTCTCGACTCATAGGGCACCTTATAATCCTTCTCGTAATACCTTCGGAGCCTTCACTGCATCCCCACTTCTCAAAATCGCTGTGTCTTGACTTCAAAGTCTTCAGTCCTGGCCACACACCATCTGGCTGAGCTTCCTTCCGACTGTCCCCTTCCCCACCACTTCTCCAGCCCCGGACCAAACTGCTACAGACACGATGCAGCCATCCACACACGTGTGTCCTCGCCGCTCCAGCCCGCAGCCTGCCACCCTCTCTCCTCTGACCACCCTAGGCTTTGCTCAGATACCACTTCTTCAGAAAGGTTGTCCTGACTGCTCGGTCTTCAGTGACCTCTTTCTTTTCTGAACTTGAGCCCTACACTTTTAAGTGTATAGCCATAACACATTTTTAGATAGTGTTTAAAGTGGCGTGGTGTTTCTGTATGTGTTTGCTTTTGCTTCTTAAACTAGACAACTTCAGGGCAGAGACAGTGTCGTACCTCTCCTCGTTATCTCCCAGGGCGCTTCATTCTGTGCTGAGCTCACAGTAGTGCTGAATTCACTTGTTCTTTGATTAATCCCCCTTCTTGCTATCATGGGCGTGTGTTGAAGAAAGCCTTAGGGGGACAGATTAAAACCTGCAGCGTTTGATGTAACAGAATTTCAGGACTAAGTTCCAATCATTCCCTTGACAGCTGCCTGCATAATATCCCCTTCATTATTTTTTAAAGTCAGTTTATATTTCAATGCAGCAATAGAATATTGGACAGCTCCCAAAAGTAAAATTATCCTCAAAGAGAAACTCCCCACTTTAAGAATAACCCAAGTTATTTGGGGTGGGTGAGGGGACAGGAAGAAGAATGAATGATGACTGGTCTCTAACTGGCAAAGCAACCCACAGACTGGAAGTCTTGGCCTCTGTTCTTGCTTTTCCAAATTGCCCTATGACCCTAATAAATCAGTCAGCAGATTTCTGAGTGTCTAATGAAATATAATACCTTGCTGTCTGCATGTACAGTGTTCTAATTTGTTCATTCTACAGTAATACTCAGACACATCCTTCTCTGTGGTCTCCTGACTCCAACCTTGCCCCTTGAATCCATTCTCCTTCCCAGATGCAGTATAATTTTTCTAAAAGACACACGTGATCACATCCACAGCCTGCGGAAATCCCTCAGTGATGCTCCATCACTTTAATGATAAACTCTACACTCATTAGCATGGTTTGTAAAGCCATCTATGATCTATTTTCTACTTACCTCTCCTACCTCTTCCCTCTCCAATCCCTCCTTTGACATCAAATCACCAGTCAGAATCAATTTCTTCTATTTATTACAACTCACACTTGAACCGTCTCACTGTCTCATACCCAAGCTTTCAAGCATGAATTCTCTACCTAGAACACTTTACCCATTTCCAGATCTTCATCGGCATAACTTTTCATTTTGGGAACCTCAACTTAGACATCCTTTTCTCCCTGAAGCTGCCCTGACCCCAGTTCCAAGTTAGGCACCCAGTTTTTGTGCTGTAACACACACTCTGTATTTCCCTCACTATGGCACAGATCACAACGGATCACAATTTTCTAGTGAGTTGTCTGTGTCCCCTCAAGACTATAATCTCGTTTTGGTCAGAGACTACGTGTAACTTTTTGATTACATTATGTCGAGGGCCTAGCATAGGTCTTAGCCCATAGTGTAAATGCTCAGTAAGTAGTTGTGGGCAGAAGCATGGAGGGAAAGAAGGGAAGAAATAGGGAGAGAGGAGTTAGCAAAAAAGTGAAAAAGAAAGAAAGAAACGGAGGGAGAGAAGAGAGAAAGGAAAATTATCATTTCTGGGAAAAATAAATCAATGTCATAGCTTTTCCAAAAGATGTATCACTTCCTGGGTGATAAGAGAATGAACTCACCAGTTTCTGTTGCTGAAAACACTAAAACTCCCTCCATGAGTGTAGTACAGATATGAAGTTCCTAGATTTTGAGCAGTTGTTATTTTTAGCAAATATATACAAATAGATAACATGTTAGCAATAAACTCTGTAGGTGTGAACACGGAATAGTAATGCTGCCAAAAGAAGGAGATTTATTTTGATATCGGAGACCCCTGAGCTAGAGGGATGTAATTTATTTACTTCCCAAGCACAGAGTTTTATTTGTATTGGAAAGAGAGAACCTCAAAATCGTGTTGCATCTATTTTGCCACAATAAAAAAAATCATGTTGCAATATGGGCTCAAGAGACTCATGACATATGTTAATTAGACCAGTCCAGGAGGAGGCTGCTGGCAGAATGGCTAGGCAAGCCCTGATTAAATGAGACTATTGAGTCAAAACTTACATGCATCAGACTTTATAGTTTATAAAATGTTTTCAAGTACATCAGAGCACCTGTTTCTCTCAACAGCAGATCATTCTACTCTCCTGCTTAGAACCACCAACGGTTTCCCGTTACTCTGAAGACAAAGCTCGGATACCTTATCTTGGCCTCAAGGTCCTGCAGGGTCTGGTCCCTGTCTTCTCCAACTTTGTCTTACCGATGCTACTAAAAGTAGCCAGTCTATGAATTGTTACAGGGATGTGATGATTTATGGGCACCAGAATATACACACCAACTATAACTAGGCATACTGTTGCAGCCAGCTGACATTGTTTTTTTTTAGCAAGACTTTCTCAATGAAAGAAGCATTGCATTGATTTACATTGCTGGGCAAGCTCCTAATCCTGTTGCAGAAAATAGCAATTTGGGTAGCAACGGCTATAGCCCTCTAGCCCCAGGTCATCATTTTTTAGTGACACTGGTCTTCACACTTCAGAGCCTTTGCATAGCACTTCCCCCATCATTTTTTGTGCCTTCTCATCCTTCGGCTCTCAAGTCTCCATCACCCTCCTTAGAGAGGCTTTCCCGGACCGCCCTGGCACCCTCAACCTCCACCCTCCAACTCAAAATGCTTGGGGATCTATCCCATAGTACTTATCACAGTGGGAAACTACTGTATTTGCTTTGTCTACTTTTTATCATATGTCTACTACCATCACCTCTCCCCAGTCAAAAAAAAACAGTGCCTAGTACATAACAGATGTGCAGTAAGTATTTGTAGACTGAACAAATTAACAACTCTCTGACATAGGAGTTATAATGGCAATTTTATAGAAAAAGAAAATGAAGCTCTGGGAGTTTAAATGTCTCTGAGAGTAACAAGCAGTTACAGTCTTGTTTTACTTTAGAGCTAAGAAAGCGCCGTCACAGATACGAGACCTTCGCGTTGTACAGGAAGCAACGCAGCATCTGAGGTGAGGTGAGAAGGAAACTGACCTTCAAAGAGAATTAGTGACTTGCCCGGCATCATTCGAAAGTCAGTGATAAAGGGCAAGCAACCAAAGCCAGGTCTTCGGAATCCAAGATTAGTATCAACTAAAGTAGATGGTATAGTCATCTAAGAGGGCTTTGGAAGGCCCTGCAAAAAGCAAAAATGCCATATCTGTTTTTAGGAGGATAGAGTGTGCTAGGGCACAGCTTCATTGGAAGTAGGGGTAATAGAGTCTTGGTGGAGGGTGGGGAGATTCTTAATTGTGCTCTTGCTGGACAGAGCAATGCACTAAAATGAGCGTGAGCTTATTCCAGGTTTATAGACCACTTACCATGTGACACTGTGCCAATGGCTTACCCCATCTGAATTACTATTAGTAAAATGATTGTATTAATCATCTCACACAGTTATTATAGCAAGACCCCTTAAGGTCTGTCACTGTTGTTCACCGATTCACAGATACCCCCCACACACCAAAAAAAAAAATTGTATAAAAAATTACGTATGTATGTAACAGGGTATTTTTTTATTTAAACACTAAATGTCGTTAGTTTTCACTGGTTTCTCAACCTTTTGAAACTTTACTCAAAAGCACTTAAGAGCATATTTAGAGATTTTTAGGCACCAACTGGTTTTGGGCAAAAGACGTCTACCACTCCACTAACAGCCCCAAAGTTCTGAACAATTATTTATTAGATTCAAAGGTACTATATTACTTAGAAAATAATTTTATGGCTCTTGAAAGACATAAGAAATTTTCTAATCAGGAACAGGGTCAAATATCTATGTAGAAGGATAGTCATTAAATTTTTACATATAAAAAAAGGAAAGTAAGAAACAACCTAACTGGTCAACAATAAGAAAATGGTTGAGTTAATTATATTCTATCTATACAATGGAATACAGCTGGTAAAAATCATCATTTCAAGGCTTTTGAAGACACAGAAAAATTTCCACTATGTAATGTTTGCTTAAAAACCAGTATATAAAATTGTACAGACAGTAAAATTCCAAGTCTATTATAAGATTTAGTAGTGGTTCTTTAGTAGTGGGTGGGGACAACTTCACCCATCCCCCACCCCCAAGGAATATCTAGCAACGTTTAGAGACGTTTTCTTATTATGATTGGGAGCTGGGAAAGGGAGATTCTGCTGCAATCTAGTGAGGACAGACCAGGGATGCTGTAAACGTCCTAGAATTCACAGGACATCCTCCAACACTAAAGAATTATTCTGTCCAAAATGTGAATGGTGCTGAAGTTGTGTAAGAAACCCTAATATGTTGAGAAAATACTGGAAGAAAATATACTCCAATTATAACAGGGTTATCTATGATTTTATTTATTGATTCTATACATTTTACTACATACCTTACAAATGTTCCACAATGAGCATTTGTTTCCTTTGTAATCAGATAAAAATAATAATTTTTAAAAATCTGAAGTTGCCCTTTCCTGTTTGAAATAAGTCAGTAAGCAAAGAGGTCAGCTTAGAAACAGGGTGAGAAATTGGTCAGAGCATCAAGAGAGAAAGGAGCAGCAACGGAGCATGAATATGAATTATCGTGGGGTTTTATTTCTGCTCTGAAGCTCCTCAGGGAATGAGAAGGGGAAATGCCATCAGCCACCTAGGGTGCTAGGCATAAAAAGCAGCCTGCTATTATGTGATTCAGGCTGATCTTCATCTTGAGTCAAGCATCTTGATTCCAATCACAAAAGGAATAGGAATAGGACTACAGGGCTGCTTTGAATGAATGAATATCTAAAATATCCCCAGAAAATTCTGATGTCCCCCAGGAGCTGTGTCCTGGAATCTCGTGCCCCAGAGTCCCAAAGGACTCAACAGTTTGAAGTACATATAATTTTCAAATTGTACATTCTCCATCTGTTTTTCTCTAGATGCTACACCACAGCTGATCCTAGAATTGCCCCTTTGACCTGAGCAATCGTCTTTTCTATTTCCGGTTGATAAGATTTCGTAAGCTGACCCAGAAAAAAAATTGCATATGTGAAAAAATAAAAAATAAATGTATACTTTCTTTCCCAATAAACTATTCTTCCATATAAATTTATCATTTATAGGTACATGAATTATGACTCCCAATAAACAGTTTAAGACTACTTAACCATTTAAGTCAGAGACACATATTATTTTAATATATTTACCCTCACTATTTATATTTCAAAACTTCCCCTACTGTCTGGTAATGTGTTTCCAGATTTTAAATATCTGGAATGCACAGTGATTTAAAAAAACGCACAAGCATGTCCCTAAAATCTCTTGAATACATCATCTTGCTTCTTCTTCATTATCTATAACTTCCTAAATGGAAATCATAAAAAATAGTTGGATAATTACAATTTAATATTTTAAAAGAGTCATTAGTGCAGCAACATAAAAATGATCAAGAGTCATCACAATTCATGTTGCTAACTAACAAGACTCCTGCAATCCAACCACAATTCCCTATTATTTTTCATTCCATCTGGCCGTATCTCTCAGATTGGGCCAGTGATTTCAATGAAAAGTACTTCATACCCTAGCTCCTTACACTGCCACCATGCACACCATCTTATTACAGCGGATTATCGTCAGTTATTATAATGGTAAGACATAGAACAGGTATTTTTAGTGAAGACATTCCAAAATAAATTCTCTTCTACCCTATTAACATATAAACCTATAATGCAAAAAAAAAATTCATTTGGATTGAAACACAAACTTATTAATATCCATACTTGGCTTCACTTGCTGACTTTCTTTTCCTAACACACCCTACCTCAGCCCTGGATCCAACTTTATAATTATTTACTCACTTCTCTATACCAAGATCCTGCTAAGCACATTCTGGACATCATTTATTCATTCACTTAATAAAGTGTCTACCTACTTTGTGTCATACCTGTTTCATCTTCACAAAGAAAGTATGCTAGGCATTCATTCATTTTACAGATGAGAAAACCAAGGTTACAGAAAATTAAACAAATTTTATAAGGTCACATAGACACTAGACATATAACAGGGAATTAATTCATATGATGAGTCCAAAGTCTATGCTTTCGATTACACTATACCTCCTTTGAAAACAACACTCTTAGCAGCTTCATGATATAACTTTAGAGATAACAATAAGTCTTATTTATATAAGCTCCTTTACAAATGTTTCATATTCCACAACTAGAAATGTATTCTTGGTTACAGGAAGATCTAGCTTTAACAATCAAATGATTCCTAAAAATGGAAAACAGAAGCTATTCAGTCATTTTTACTTTAATGTGAGTGACTTCCCAGGTCCCTTTCTGAGAATGATTGATAACAGAGAAAATTATAGCTTTGTATACATAAATGTACGTGAGAGAAAGTGGTACAAGTCAGAGCACAAGAAAAAAATTGCTGGGCAGGATGAAAATCAATTTGTCCTATTTTTTCAATCTTACCTCAGGTTTACCCTTTCTTTTATTCCATTATTGCCCCAGAGATTAGATATATAGGTAATAAAAAGTAATATGTGTGTTTGAAATTGATTGCTTCAAATTTTTTCTCTATCGCTGGTTGACTGTGTGTTC
>CAUYRT010025858.1:0-12466 GCA_963574885.1 Lepilemur ruficaudatus | reverse complement strand
GTCTTAGGTCTAGTTTTTGTGAAGATTACTTTGGATCGTGTTGGTCACAGAGGCAGAAATGAGTTCTAGTTTTAGAATAGTAGCTTGGGTTGGTCAATGAGACTTGTTTTTGCCCATTACGGAAGTAGAAGAAAGTTGATAACAGCCTTAGAAACACGTTCACTGCAGGGAATCTTGAGCCAATTGGCTGACTTTCAAATCATGAATCTTTTGCGATTTGGCTTTTGGAGGAGTGCTAGCTATAGTTGTCATTGATTAATTAGATTGTTTTCAAACAAGTTGTCATTGTTTACTTGTAAGCAGGGCTACAGAACTGTTACTAATTAATTAGATGAGTTTACAACTAGTTCTGGTGCTTGTTACCATGGATATTGAACAATGAGTCTTTTCCTGGGAAAATGGTAACTTTTTAAATTTAGCCAACAAAAATTAATAAGTAAAACAATGAATAGAAAAAAACCCTACAAATTAATCTATAAATGCTAATATTCCTAACTTGTGTAGGGATTAGCTAGTCACTTTACATGAATTTCTCCAACTTTAAATGGGGATTTAAAATATTACTAATTTTATATGGTAGAGATTAAAGGAGTTACTATGTGTAAAGTATTTAGCATAGGGTTTATACAAATAAAAGATATTATCAATAACTTTCCAATGAGCTGAATTCTAAACCTTGCAATTTCATTCCAATATCACATTCTTCATCACCACCATATACTACCTCTCATAATAAAATGCACATTTAGTGCATGACTTAATTTATGCAAGAACTGAGGTAGACACATGAGATGGTGGGGAAAAGTAATTGTATGTACACAGACTTGCCCATAATACACAAAAAACATATTTACAGTGGTTGCATCTGGGATGACCTGAGATGTGAAACTAACTTTTCATTGAACAATCATTTGTAATACTTGATTTTACAGCCATATTCTTATGTTTCTTAATAAAATATAATTAATTTAAAAATTGGATTTTTTTTACTAAGAAGATATGAGGGAACGTTCTGGAGTGATGGAAATGTTCTGTATCTTAATCTGAGTTGCAGTTACACAGATATACACAGAGATAAAAATTCATAGAGCTAAGCTGCTAAGATACATTTTACTACACATAAATTATGTCACTAAGATAAAAATTGCTTTAATATGTCAAAAAGGCATTTTAAAGGTTATCCTTCAGGGGAAAATAGCTGAATATAGTGGGCTCACTTTATATTTTTAAGACTTAAATTTTTTTCAAAAGAATATTGAATTCATTGATTAAATAAGTAAGTCATTATAATGAGAAAGGAAATTTTTGAGCATTAGCTCTTTAATGATTTTAGTGATAATATGTTTGTCTGCTTGCTTTGTGATTTAATTTAGACCTAATTTTTAAGAGTTTTTAAGGTTTTGTTGTCTTCAGTATTAGACTTTTGATAAGTATTATTTTAACATTTTTTCAACTTTTCACATGGCACTATTGACAGTAAAAAGGCTTTTAATATTCTAGAGGAGACAAGATTAATCTTTATTCATGGGGTTTATGTCAGTCAGGCTAGGCTAGATTGTACTATGGTAACAAACAACTTCCAAATCTCATGACATCTATATTTTGCTCCTGTTCTGCGTCCTTCATAGATTGGAAGTGGGGGCTGGGGGAGACTCCTGCTTATCTTACCCAGGAATCCAGAATGATCTAGCAGACACTACCTTGAATTCTGTTGGTTTCTGCTGGAGAGAAAAGGGTTCCCTGGAAGGATTGCACCTGTAATTAAAGGCTGGAAAGGTAGGGTTAGGGGAACATGAGAGGGTTATTACATCTTATTTCCACTCACAGCTCTTGAGCCAGAATTTATTACATGTCCTCACACAACCACACAGGGGCCAGGAGGTACGTATATACCTAAAAAGGAGGAAATTGGAAAAATTTGGCAAATGGGCCCACTCCCTTCATCTCTTTGCACATAAAGGGTTAAGTGACTTTCAAATTAGACAAAATAAGGCTACTGTCTTGGCTTTGGCACTTTTTAATCTATGGATTAAGTACTTTTGTTTTCTCATCTCTAGAAGGGAAATTATTAATAGTAGCTGTCTCATAGAGTTGTTGTGAGGATTAAATATGATCATGACAGTAAAACACTTAGTAGGGTGCTTTAGGTACATAATAAGCACTCAGTAAATGTAAATCTGCCTCCTCCACCTGGAATCATCATTTCCCTATAGTTGTTTAAAAAGTTAATAGGCAGTGGAAAAGCCAGTGAGAGAATATGCTCCTGGGCTAGAACCATGTTGCAGGGAAGGCATTGCGGGACTAAGACAGTGCACACCTCATGTCCTGACTGATCAAGATGAAGATACATGCTAAGAAGACCGCACTATTTGTCCAACAATAACCATCTCTGGCAAGGGTGGGTTTTTTTCCAATTTCACTTGTAATCTCCATGTCACCCTGTTTACTTTTTCATTCAACAACTATTTATCAAATCTTGTCAGCTGTTTTAGGCCTTGGGGATAATAAGGTGGTAGAAAAGGCAATCAAGTTTCTCATGTGGGGCTTAATTCTGGCGGCAGGAGACTTACTACAATAAATAAGGAAACACATTTTTAAAGTAATTTTAGTTAATAACGAGTGATAAGGTGAAGAAACAAACACGGTGACCTGTCTGTAGGATATTGATACCTGTGGATACAGTTGAACCCAGAAATCTCAGGGGCTTGACACAGTAGAAGCTTGGTTCCCATTAATGGAATATCCAGTTGGAAAGGCCTGATTGGTGGCTTTTCTCCTTGTGGAGAAACCTTTGCTCTGAAATGTAAACAAATCTTCCCTGAAGAGGCTCCTTCCATTTTGTGTAACCTCATAATCTAGAGCCCTCTACCTATAGCCTACAAAGAGGGGAAAATAAAGCAATTAGGGAGTCTGGGTGATCATTTTTATGGGCCACACCTACATGGGACTTGTTTCACGATTGCCTGCATTTCACTGGCAAGACGTCATACTTAACCTCAAGTCTGCCGTCTGCCCAAGAGGAAAAAGAAGGGAGTTTCGTAAAACAGCTTCTGCTACTGTAATGACTGGTTGTAAGACAGGGATCAAGAATATTAGGTTTCAGACACCGCTGAAAAGGTTAAGTTTGAGGTGAAGCAGAGTGGGAAGAACAAGGGCACGTATGTAGCTACATGAGAGCATGCGAGGCAGAGAAAACAAAGTACGAAGGCGGGAGCATGCTAGGCCTGTTAGAAAACAGGGAGGCCAGTGTGACAGCTTTACGGTTTTTTGTCTACGTTTACTTATTTATTATCCTGACAGGAAGAAGGAGGTTTCTGTATCAGACGTCAAATCATTTCCTTACTCACAGAACAGCTTGTGTTTATTTTCCATTCCATTCCAAAGTTCCCCATGGGGGCAGGAGGTAAGCAGTGACACCCAGGTACACCCTGTGGGTATAGTGAGATTATGTACCACAGAAACTATGAAACTCAGTTTCCCTCCTTTCCTCCTGGAGTGGATAGGGATGGGGTGGGGGGAGGGGAGAGAGAGAGAAACTTTTGCTCTGAAATGTAAACAAATCTTTCCTGAGGAGGTGGAAAGGCTTCTAGGCTTACAACCCAACCCCTGGGATGTAAACAAATGCCTCTGGGGAGATGTTCTAAATCTCTCCAGAGGTCTCACAGTGGAGTGAAGCCATTTGGGTTTTGTTTTGTTTTTTTAGAGACAGGGTCTTGCTTGTTGGCCAGGCTGATCACAGCTCCCTGCAATCTTGAACTCTTATGCTCAAGTGATCCTCCTGCCTCACCTTCCCAAATAGCTAGGGCTACAAGAGTGTGCCATCACACCTAGCTAAATTGTTGTTTGTTTGTTTGTTTGTTTGTAGAGACTGGGTCTCATTATGTTGCCCAGGGTGGTCTAGAACTCCTGTCCTCAAGTAATCCTCCTGCCTTTGCCTCCCAAAGTGCTGAGATTACAGACTTGAGCCACTGAGCCCGGCAATAATTAAGGTCACATAGCTATTAGGTAGCAGATCCGGACATTGAGCACCGGGCATTTCCACCCCTAAGGCAAGCAGTAGAAACCATTACTGCGCACAGCTTCTCTGTCTGAGAGAATCAAATGCTGGAGCAATGCATACTGGGTCACATGATAATTTTTTTGTAAACTCTTCCCTTTTTAAAAAATTTTTTCTACTCCTTTGAAAGCAAAAATTCTGAAAGAATTCATCAAAGAGGATATTCCAAATTTTAATGTCCCAGTTTGGGTATTGCTTTTGATTAAGGCTATTTGCAGACTAGAATATTAGTAGCCCAAATATTCCCTATACCACAAAAGAATAGATTTCATTTTTATCTTAGGAACAAAGCTGGATAGAAAAGCTTTTTTAACTTTTCTTAATTCATGAAACATTTATCTTCGAGTCAGGTTTTGTTATAGCGGCACAAAAGTGGTCCGTCAGCATTTCCTTTATAACCCTATATTTCCAGGGCTTTTCAAAAGTGCCTTAGAGATTCTACTTTGAATTAAAACTTGGCATTCAGAATTTGAATCAAAAAACTACATTTTCCTTACCAATTAATCAAATAGTTTAGAGATTCTCAAGTTAGAAGAACACTAATCACAAAACTTTTATTAATGCAAAAAATATTTTAAGACAAATTTGCTAATTTAAATCTGTAAAAGTATTAACATTCACTATACGTGTATAATATTATATCACTATATATTAGTTCTCAAAGAAAATTAACCACAAAAGTTTCTGAGATAATATAAAAAAAAAGTAATTATAACATTTTACACTTTGCCTTTTTGGCTTTGTAAGTAATTTATTTCTACTGTGGGAATTTGGATGATTTGAAGTTCTCAGCATAATTGGTTTGAAGTTATAACAGTATCAAGATACTAAACCGGAATAACAGGGGGTGGGGGGGGAAATCCTGAGAGGGTGCCAACGTGTTTCAGTGTATTTTTGTGAAATTTAAATTTATGTGGGGAAGTTTTGCACTGTATGAGCAGGGATTAGTAGTATGCATTGATTCTATAAATAGATATTTGAAATTTAACTTGCTGAATACAATGGCAATCGTGAAAATTAAATGGAGTTTAATTATAAAGCCCTTCCAACTATGTTTAATTCAAAAATATTCCATGAATGACCGAGAGCAATGAGGGATATCATGATGATGATCTATCTTTAGTATCTTATTTTGTAGTCTTTGTGTAATCTCTCTCCCAGCCTTAAAAGCTTTAAGGCTAAGTTAATAAAAGGTAGTGATTGAGAATAGAGGAAGCCTCTTGAGTAAATCTGCTTTTCTCCTGACTGATGTCCCCGTAGCCACACTGGCCTCCTTCTTCTAGAAACAAGTGAGACAAACTCCTACCTGGGGACGTTTGCTCTAGCTTTTCTTTCCACATGAAGCACTTTTCCTCCAGATGTCTTCTTGGCCAATTCCCTTACTAACTTCAGTCTTCGCTCAAACCGTATCTTCTGAGTGAGGCCAAACTGGATCACTGGATTTGATAATATGATTTGCCTTTAGACCCCCAATCCCCAAACTCATGATATCCGTAACCTTGCTTGACATTTTCTTCCTTTCACATTTATTGTCTTTTAACACACTTTATGCCTTTTTAATAAAATGTTTATCTTCCCCCACTAGAATATAGGCCTATGAGGATAAGGTTCTTTGTCTATTTTGTTGATATATCCTAAGCACCTAGAATTGTGACTGCCATATATTTATTGCTCAAAAATATTTCTTGAATGGACAAATTATCAAATGTGATCTGAATTTCAAAGCCAGTAGCAAGAATCTCCGAACAGTAGTCCAGATATAACTTTCCCTGGTTCTTCTATAGAATTTGAATTTCCCTATATTAGTTAAGAATGTCCTTTGAACATTGATATCAAAATGAAAGACCCCACATTTAGATCCCCATTGTAATGTGTTATGGATCTATCTTTCTTGGAACATATAAACTGAAGCTTGGACATTTTGTAGTTAATTTTAATTTTAACTATTGTTTGGAAAAGAGAAGCTGAATGGATAGATATAAGGTATAGTTTTAATAAAACAAATGTTTATTTCTGTATTAAAAATACCATTGTTTATATTTCATAACATTTTATATACATGTAATGATATTAATGCTGAACTGTGAAAATTTAGAAATTAAAATGTAATTCTAAAATTTAAAAAGAAAAAAAAAAAGACTACTCTCCCCACCCCTAGCAGTGGTGGAAATGCTGTGATGAAAACAAGAGCTTTGTCCCCAGGGCTTGAAAAGTACACTAATTGTGAAATGGAGCCACTTACTGAGAGTTCACCACCAGCCCAATGGCGTAAAGCAAGAGCGACAGAATTTCAGTGTCGATACCAGCACTGTGGCACATTCACCAGGATACCTTTGTGTGATTCTGAAAGGTAGTTGAGCTAATATTTCCTATTGTGAAAATGTATTAATTTTTTATTAGGCTAAACAATTGTTTTAAAATTTAAATAAATGGATTTTTCAATTCGTTTTCATGTATCATATGGGATGTATTTGATTTTATTTCTGCTTTGTCTTCCTAGGGTAAATGTGAGCAGTCACTTTATGGTCACATGCATTCTGTCAACGATGCCACCTTTGCTCCAAGGGTAAGTTCAGGTTGCCCAATAAATTATTTTAATGTTTCATGTATAGAAATTCTTTTTTATGAAACAAATTACCAATGTATAATGGTAATTTAATTGGGTGAGGAGAACAAATTTACAAATTAATTATAAACAATCAAAAATGTATAGATAGTATAGGGTTATAGAATATTAAAACACCTTCACACACACACACACACACACACACTAAGTAGTGGCAGAAATGAAGAGGAATTCTATCGTACTCAACACTATTTAAACACATTTTAAGAACCTTTTGTCTAATTTGGACTTCAAAAATGTAAGTATGATATAGACTGCATTAAATTTTAATGCAAAATCATAAACATAACTAAAGTTCTTGAAAGGAAACATGAACAAAAAACAGTTAAAGAAACAAATTTTCTTCAGTTTAGAACAGAACAACCTTGATTTGACAGCTTTCAGTTCCTCATGGAAAAGTTTCAGATACATCTTTCTTCATATAAACTAATGACAAAACAAAAGTGTTTTATTTGCAACTCAGATATCCATTCAAATGTGAAGATGATTTCACCAACAATGAAAATTGTTAAAACATTGCGTTGAGTTTGCTGTGGTTTGAATGCAACCCCAAAGTTTATATGTTATTCCCCAATGCAACAGTGTTGGGAGGTGGGGCCCAATGAGAGGTGCTTAGGTCATGAGGGCTCCACCCTCACAAACAAATTAATGTCAATTTAAAAAGGGCTTCAAGTCATGAGTTCTATCTCTTTCACTTTGTGCTCTCATGTCCTTCTACCTTCCATTATGGGATGACACAGCATGAAGGCCCTCATGAGATACCGGTGCCATGTTCTTGTACTTCTCAATCCCCAGAACTATAAGAAATAAATTTCTAAATTACCCAGTCTGTGGTATTCTAATATAGCAATACAAAATGAACTAAGACAGTTGCTAAGCTAACTGAGGGTGTCTTTAAAAGGGTTCAGATAGTAATCACGGAAGGATGATTTAAGTTTGTTTCTTCTTGGATGAAAGTTGTTTGCCTAAACAGATGACCTCTCAAGTCTGTTCAAACTCTATGATTTAATTATATCTAACATTTTAATTTGTCTCTAAGTTCCCAGTGGAGTAAGAATCTTAATTCCGTATTTTACTTTTCCAATTAGCTGAAAAAGAAATCTGATAGATTACTTACATCTAACTTCAAAATGATAGCATAGTCAAAATTCTATTTCTATCATGCTATTATTATTCTTTTAAAAAGAGGAAAAATGCTCACTAAAAATTATGTCTAGCAAAGGAATGTTGATTGCTCCAAGTGAAATTGTGCTGGTGTCATTGTCAGGCTTGGGAATTTTAATGATGGGCTCAGCCACAATTATATTTTAATAGATTTGTCTTTTTAAAGAATATTCTATTTAATTGACTGTAGTGAGACGATTAGTTCAAACTTATTATGTTACGGTTTGGTTGCAGATACCAAGCAAAATTTTATTTCTAGAAGAATATAGAAATATTTAAGCACTATGGTCTCATGTGATATAGGATATAGTTTTATGCTAAAACTCTATTAAGTATCTTATAGCTTTACATGTCCTGAGAAAATTAAATGGAAACTGAAATGAAGTAAACTAAAATTCTGTAAACCAGGCATTTTATTTTGGTAAGCAATATCATAGCTGAAAAAGACACACCATTTGGCATTATAAATAGTAAAATTAATAAATATGGAAATAGACAAATTGGATTTATAAAATCAATAATTGGATTTATAAATCCAATATAATTGGATTTATACATTATAAATTTATAAAATTTATAAAATTACAAGGAAGACATACATTAATTATAAATATTTCAAAGGGCAAGATGATAAATATGAGGTCCATGTATCCAATGTCAAAGTAGCTAACCTGTTTTCATGTACATACTTTGTTCATACCAAAAGCACTGTTACAACAGTGTTCCAAATAAATATTCCCAAGCCTTATTAGCATTTTACATTAATTGGTTTCTTCTTGACTACAAATATTTATTAATAAGAAAACAGTGTTTTTTTATGATGACTGATGTTGTTAAGTGAAATTTTTATCACTTATATTAATTGTTTAAAAAATATGTTATGCCCCATACCTGCTAAGGAATGTCAGGAGGTTAGGAGGCAGCAGTGACTGCAAAGCACAAAAACTTTTGTGTATTTCTTGAGAACGTGGCATTATGACACAGTTCACATTAAAACAATCAGACAAAGTTGTGATAAGAAATCTATTATATGGTACATATATAACAGAAAAAAGATTTTAATTATTTAGATTAGCCTTGCTAATTGTCTGATGCCTTTAGGGACGGGCATTCATGTTACACTACTAGTTAAAGTTACATTTAGCTATTTACATAAACACAGTCTTGGGAAAATTCTATAAATTCAGCTTTGGAAGAAGAAATCACCAGTATAAAATTCAATATTATCAAGCTAGAAATCTAGGTTTACAGAAACAGTAATGTTAGCAAGATGGCAGAATCACAGGTAGACCCCTCATAACCCCCCACAACAACAAAAATTCTTCACCCATACACAAACAAAAATCTATCCACAGTAGTCTCAGAATTCAGGTAGGAGGCTGTAAAGCTCCAGTGGAGCTTAAGGCCTAGTAGGGTTAAGAGTTTGAGAGTACAATCCAGCACCTGGATGGCTGATCCACTGGTTTTACTCCCAGGTTCAAGTCCAGAAATGGCCCCATTCCCCAAGGGTTTTGGCTATATCCCCATTTGGCCTTGAACCTATACCAAAACCATCTGCCAAGGGGTCCAAGAAGAATTTGCACACATTAATACCTCAGAGGAAAGATTTATCAGCCTACTGACAATGGTCTCTGCAATAAACCTAAAAGTTGCCCTGTGTCTTGGTATTAGCCTCTCCCAACTGAGGTTCCAGCTCAAAGCTCATTATACAAGGACACAGAAGGAGACTCACCCTTATCTTGCACCCTCTGAGTGTAAGCCCCCATGATAAGCTTGCCAACATCCATCCCACAGAAGATCCTGAAGGAGCCCAGTCTCAGCACAGCCCCTTCTATTGCAGTTGAGGAAATATACCACATCTCTGCAGGAGCCTACTAGAAAATGTACACCTGTCTGAGTCAACGAGGCAGGTACACAAACTGCTGTCTCACAACAGATCCTGAGGTGGCTTAGTCACAGTTCCAACTCCTCTCGCTGCAGCTAAGGACCTGTCACACCTACACAGAGACTTAACAGGAGATGCACCTATCTGGGCCACTAGAACAGTCTTCCAGCCTTGGGTCCCAGGCCAGCTTTTCTAATCAACACAGGATCCTCATTAGGTCTTCCCTAGGTCTGTGTTGGCCAGAAAGCCATGCCCACTTTGGAGCCCTTGCAATTGCAACAAACCTGGACTGAAAGGCCCTTTAGTGCTGAGACAGCTGTAGTGGTCACGAGCTCAGAGAACACAAAAATCAGTTTGCTTAGATCTCTGGAAGACGCTCTGAAGAAGGACGGGCACAAACAAAGCAAGACTGTGAAGACTAGAATAAATATCCAATCCTTCAATGTACAAGCATTGTAACACATCTACTAGCATCAAGAACGCTCAGGGAAATATGACTTCACCAAACAGAGAAAATAAGGCACTAAAGATCAACTCTAAAATGATGGAGATGTGTGATCCTCAAAGAATTCAAAAGCTATTTTAAGGAAGCTCAACAAACTTCAAAACAGAGAAACAATTTAGAAATTTATCAGAAATATTTAGTAGAACAGTTCAAATAATTTAACAAAATCAAACAGAGGTCATGCAGCTGAAAAATACAATGAATGAAATGAAAAAATGCAATAAAAAGCACCAACAGCAGAATTGATCAAACAGAAGAAAGAATCAGTGAGCTCAAAAATAGGTAATTGGAGAATACAGTCAACGGAAAAAAAGATAATAAAAAGAAATGTGGAAAGCTTATGGAAAGCTTATCAAAAGAACACAACATGTGGGTCATTGGAGTTAAAAAATGAGATGACGAAGACAAAGGGGGAGAAAGGTTATTCAAAGAAAAACAGAAAACTTTCCAAACCTTAGCAAAGATATAAAAGTCGAGGTATAGGAATATCAGAGGTCACAAGTTAGATTCAACATAAATAAGAATAACCCAAGACATATTATAATCAGAGTCTCAAAAATGAAACACATACGGGAATTAGGAGTCTCAATAGGGGGAAGGAATTGTTCTAAAACGGATTTGTGTGAATACCTGTACAACTTGGTAAATTTACTAATAATCATTTAATTGTACACTTAAAATGGAGTAATTTCATGGCATGTAAATTATACTTCAATAAAGTTGTTTAAAAAAAATGAAACACAAAGAGAGGATCCTGAAAGCAGTGAAAGTAAAGAAGCAAATAGCATACAAGGGAGATCCAGTATGCCTGGCAGGAGATATATCAGCATAAATCTTTTAGGCCAGGAGGGAATAGAACAATATAGTCAGAGTCCTGAAGGAGAAAAGCAGCCAAAGAAGAATACTGTCACCAGCAAATCTATACTTCAGAAATGAAGGAGATCACGCCTGTAATCCTAGCACTCTGGGAGGCTGAGGCACGAGGATTGCTCAAGTACAGGAGTTTGAAATCAGCCTGAGCAAGAGCCGAGACCCCATCTCTACTGAAAATAGAAAGAAATTAATTGGCCAATTAAAAATATATAGAAAAAATTAGCCGGACATGGTGGTGCATTGCATGCCTGTAGTCCCAGCTACTCAGGAGGCTGAGGCAGGAGGATCCCTTGAGCCCAGGAGTTTGAGGTTGCTGTGAGCTAGGCTGATGCCATGGCACTCTAGCCTGCGCAACAGAGTGAGACTCTGTCTCAAAAAAAAAAAAAAAGAAAAAAGAAAAAAAGAAAAAAAAAAAAAAGAAATGAAGGAGAGACAAATATTTTCCCAGAAAAATAAAACTTGAGGGAAACATGGCAACCCTAGATGTCATAAAAGAAATGAAGGAGAGAGAAAGATTTTCCCAGACAAATAAAACTTGAGGGAATCATGGCTACCAGAGATGTCCTACAAGAAATGCTGAAGGAAGTTCTTCAAACCAGAAAAAAAAAAAAAGATGCTAACATGATTGTTATTCTTATACTATAATTGTGTGTAAATCAATTATATCTTTAATAATAAGGCTAAAAGACAAAACTATTAAAAATAATAACTGAAATAATTTTTTAAGAGATAGGTAACATAAAAATGTAAATTGTAACAGCAAAAATTCAAAATATAGATGGAGAAAGGAGTTAAAGTATACAGCATTATTTTTATTTCTTTTCTTGTCTTTGTAATCATAGTTAAGTTGTTATCAGTTTAAAATAACTTATTATAATTATAGGATTTTAGTAAGTCTCATGGTAACTATAAAGGAAAAACCTGTAATGGATACTCTAAAAATAAAAAGCAAGGAATCAAAACATACTACTAGAGAAAACCACTTAGCCACAGGGAACACTTTAGAAGAAGAAAGGAAGAAAAGATCTATAGAACAACTAGAAAATAAGTAACAAAATGAAACTAGTAAGTCCTTACCTGCCAATGATTATCTTGAGTGTAAATGGAATAAATTCTTTTTTTTTTGAGACAGAGTCTCACTCTGTTGCCCGTGCTAGAGTGCTGTGGAGTCAGCCTAGCTCATAGCAACCTCAAACTCCTGGGTTCAAGGGATCGTCCTGCCTCAGCCTCCCAAGTAGCTGGGACTACAGGCATGAGCCACCATGGCTGGCTAATTTTTTCTATATATTTTTAGTTGGCCAATTAATTTATTGGTATTTTTAGTAGAGACGGGCTTCCACTCTTGCTCAGGCTGAT
>CAUYRT010025857.1:0-32295 GCA_963574885.1 Lepilemur ruficaudatus | reverse complement strand
ACAATGACGCTGATAACAACTGGAGAGTCCCGAGACTTGGAGCCAGCCAGTCAGGAGCCAACGTGACCTTGGAGCCAACCAATTGGAAGCCAACACGATCAGCCACTTTTGAAGGAGCAAATGAACTAAGGGGGGAAGGGGAATGGTGTGCCCAGCGTATGTAACCTACTAAAAAGTATAAAAGCTGGACTTTTACCCCAGGGCGGGGTCCTGGTTCGTAGGGAGGCCACTGCGTTGGTGCTCTGGGACTAGGACCCTAGCTCAAGCTAGCCAATAAACTCCTTTGTCATTTGCAGCCTCAGTGACTCTGCCTCTCTGTTCCCGGGGCAAAGGGAAACCGGTTCTAACAATTAGAGAAGAGATATCTTGCCAGTAGTCATTATTTTAAGATAGGGAACACACAACTTCGTTAATTTCTATTTAAAAAAAATATGTCCTATGTCAGAATTGATCTTCCCCCTTTAAAAAAAAAAAACCCCAAAACTAAAGTTCCTATTGAAAAATTCCAATCTGTTTCAGGTAAACTTAGGAGAAAAGGATTTTGTCCATGCCTAGGTGGAGGTCGGGGGCTGAAACTCAGCTAGCTCGGCCTGCGCTGCTGGTTCACACCCTGGAGTGGTCCCTCACAGCCCGACTGTGCGTGTTCCATGCAAGGATGTTCTCTCTTCGAGGATCTCTCTCGATTGTTGCTGGTGACTTATGGAGGGTCTGAACTAGGTTGAAGAAATTGGAGCTGGGTGAGAGACATGGGGGAGGAGACCTTAGGGTGGGATGTGGGGACTTTTGGGACATTAGAGAAAGAGGGAGAAGAAGGGGTAACTGAAAGCAACAGAGTAGCTGAAGCCCAGACAACAAAGCCCAACAACAAAAACAAGGCCAGAGGGATATGTTTTATAAACAACCCTACAAAGAACATCTTTGTGGATTTCTTGGTGCATTTGTCCAATTCTTTCTTTGGAAGGAATTTTTAGAAGTTGAATGGCCAGGTCAAAGCTTATGCACATTGAAAATTTTGATGCCTATCATCAAATTGCACTCCAAGAAGGTTGTATCAATCTCACCTTCACAGTATGTGAGGCTCTCCCTTTTCCTACAGCTCTGGCTGGTCATTTCCGAAAGATCATGAGGCAGAGCTATGGGAATTTGAGGGAGTTCATATCAAACATTCTTCTTCTCAACGAGGAAAGAGGCAAAATCCTGGTTGGAGCTGGCAATGAGGCACTCAGTGGGTAGACTGGACTCAGGACAGTGGTACAGGCAGGAAGGCCACAGGGCTCAGAGCAACTGCTCTAGGAAAAATTAAGCAGCAATTAGCAACAGGTGAAAACTGATGGTGACTTACCAAATTATGTTTTCTTTAATTTTTTGCTCTTTAGAATCATATCCATTGCTCTGTAGCTGCTTTGATAAGGAATTCTATTTTTAATTTTAAAAAGAGAATTGGGCGGACAATTCAACTGAACTACACAAACATTAATTTAATGCCTATTAGGTGCCAATTACAAGACATGCACAAATGAGTAAGACTTGGGCCCTGCTTCCAAGATGCCCCAGTCCTGTAACAGACAGACTCACCAGTGACAGTTATGGTGCAGTACAACAAGGGGAACCACAGGAAGATGAAAAGGTTGCAGATGTGGTGCTGAGAAATGAGTAACTACCTCTAAGAGGTCGAGTAGTTCCATCAGGAAATGCTTGGCAGAGAGGCTAAGTCAGGGTTTTAAGGGCGGGCAGGAGGAACTTGCAGGCCTGTTCTTTCACTACATAAGATGAGGCATGAAAAGCCCTGAGTAGACAGCTGTCGCCCAGCAAGTGCTCAGACCGTGTCACAGAGGAGGAGTGTAGAACCCTCTTCCAGCCTGTGGGTGGTGAGTGGGCTTTCGAGCTGCTTCACAGCAGGTGGGTGTGGGGTGGTGATGGGAGTGGGGTTGAGGGCCCAACTTCTGTGTCCTGAGGCTTCAGGTGTCCTGGGACATTGCAGGTCTGGGTGGGGGTGCCCTGGACGGGGAGAGAGCAGACACGGCTCCCGTGCCCCTGCTTCGGAAGGAAGAGCCGCTGGTGGGCCGGCCAGGAAAGACAGCCGTGGGGTCCTCGGGTGTAGGCGAAGCCTGGTGCCCAGGGTTCTGGTGTCTGCAGGGTCCCTCCCAGAGGCTCTTTGTTGGCTCCCTCATCCTGTCATGTCAGGATGTCCCTCCCTTCATGGCAGAGCTGTGGCCTGGGCCCGGCAGCCTCTGCTCCCAGCACCTTCTCTCCTTCTCCCCTCACCTCTCCGTTTCGGAGGCTTCTCCACTGTTTATTTTTGGGAGGTGGAGAGAAGCGCTGATCTCACTCAAGATGTTTCTCCTGAACGTTTTAATCTTGCCCAGACATCAAACCACGTATTTTCCTTTTTCTCCCTATCACATTCCTCCCTTGAGGCAGAGAGCATAGAGCAGCCCAGCTGCTTGAATGTAAGTTGGGGCTGGGAGGATCGAAGGAACCTCTTGGGATGGAAAAAATCGGTCATTACCTCAAAAATGTCTCCTGCTGCTTTATATTAATAGTTATTGGCTTGGAGGCCACCACCGCTTGGTAGCTGAACATGCTACTTGCAAGTAATGTGGTCAATGAGAACTGTTTGGGGACCTAGCTTGCAACCAGGATATCTAAGTGGCATTTATGTTTACAAAACGAAAATAAGGATCAAGAGGTGCCGACTAATCATGGGCCAGGTCCCACTGCATCCTTTTGTTTTCTCAAGGAACAGTGGGGACAGTGGGTGGGAGGTGCAGGTGCAGGAACCCCCGTGGTTACACAGCCCAGGCTCTGAGCCTTGGGTCTCGGGTCATTTAGTTTTGCCTTTACTGTCTGCCCACTTCATAGAGAGGTGAATTTTGGGGGTGTTTGTGTCATTAGGAATGGGGCCAGGTGGTCAGGGGCATCACAGGAAGGGGGTGTCATGTTGGCCTGGGATTTTGGACCCTTCTTTGTCCAGCCAAGCATATGAGGAGTCCTCTTCCTGGCCAAACTCCAGCTTTTGACAGCCTCAGGTGGCACACTGACCTGGGCTCCTCCTCTGTGGGCTGCCATAGGTGCCAGGGCTGGGCTGTAGACAGAGAGGATGGCGTGACCAGCAATGGGGAGAGGCATTCACAGGGCACAGGAGGGCTTCTCGGAGGCAAGGGGTGAGGAGAGAGAGAGCAAGGGTTGCAACACGTTGCCAGGCGGAGGGGAGGGCTGATGAAAGTTACAAAGTCTGATAATCTTCCATCTTTAGAACTTTTCATCTGAAGCCTGAAATGTAATCAGACGTTTAAAGATCCCGGAGAAACAAATGAGCATACATGAGAGCAGAGAAAGGAATCTGAGGGCAGGTGCAGCATCTGTATCATCATTATGGCGAAGACAGATACTGGAACTGGCGGTGAGGTTGGTTTTTGAATCCTGTTATGTTGCTATGGGTAAACAGGCCCTGGGGAAAAATTGCTTTTCATGTCCTGAGATAGGAAGGGCAGGAACGGGGTGGGAGGAAGTGGTCATGAATCTCTGGAGACAGCAGTATCCGTATCCTCATGAGCCAAGGAAATGGCAGGTTGAAACCAGATGGCAAATACTTCATCACAAAGGGTGTCCATCAGAGAAAGGGCATGTCCTGGGTCAGGAGCCTGCATGTCTGGTACCAACCCTGCCAGGCCATGGGCAGCGTCTCTTGAGATCCTAGCATGTACTTAGCCAGTACTGCTGTGTCGCATGACTCAGGTATTCACATGGTATTCTAAGTGAGTGCCTCTCCTTGAAGCATGTCCCAGTTATCGATGGTTGTAGAGCAAACCACCACAAAACTTCATGGTTTAAAACAACAATTTATTATTATTTTTCATTGTTCTGTGGGTCGACTGGACTCAGCTGGGGTCTCTCCTGGGGTTGCAGTCAGATGTCAGTGGGGCTGCAGTCATCCGAGAGCTCGATGGGGCTAGATGATCAAGGTGGCCACTCACCTGACTGGTTGATGCTGGTTGTTCACCTGGGGCTCAGCTGAGGTGTGGACTTACATGTAGGTTCTCCATGTGGCTTGGGTTTCTCACAGCGTGGAGGCTGGGTGCTGAGAGGGAGTGTCCCAAGAGCAAACATTCCATGAGGTCCAGGCAGAACCTGCAAACCTTCTTATGACCTAGTCTTGGAGGTACAAGATGTCATTTCCATTGCATTCCATTTGTCTAGCCCAGATTCAAAGGAAAGGAAGTAGATGCTGCCTCTTGGTGTGGGAGTGGCATGTGGGCACACAGAGGTAAGAAATTGATGGTGGCTCTTTGGAGGCAAGCCACCACACACTCCACCTGGGACCAGGGCCTGCTCTATGGGCATGCGACCTGTGCAGTCACACAGGGCCCTCTGCTTAGAGGGGACGGGCATTTGTTTTAATGCTCTGTTGCCACCATCTTAAAATTTGGAACACTTTAAAAGAAGGAGCCCCACATTGTCATTTTGCACTGGGCCTCACAAATTATATAGCCAGTCCTGCAGAGGACTCATTGTGAAGGTGGTGCCCAGATTTGTGCAGAGTGGTGAGGGCTGGGGCGTGTGCTGAACTCCCTGCTGTACATATCAGACTCCTGCCCATGGAGAACTTACAGGACTTACCCGGCACACTGAAACTAGGAAGTGACAGTGTCTGAGCAGAAGTTAGGCTGTGATTCCTGAGCTGGGGTGGGGAGGCCCCTCCCACTTTGCGTGCTCTCTTGGGCTCATATTCACACTCTCAACTCATGCTGGGCAGGGCCTGCCTTCTCTGGGGTCAGGAATCTTAGAAATGTCTTTTTCCTCTCCCTACCCACCCTCCTCCCTTACCCTTATGCTGAGGGCCTTAAAGGGAGGGGCTTCCCATATCAAGACTGGCTCCTGGGCTGGGTGTGGGAGGAAGTGGCTGTGGAGTGCCTGGGAAGAGTGACGAAGGTACCCCCAGTGCCCAGCTCTGGCTGAAGGTCTTGGGTGAGCCACTTGAAGAGGCCAAAGGAAGCTGGGCCGATGTGGTCTGGGTTTGGGGGAAGGGGTGGAGGGATGAGAGCAGGAGGCTTTCTGGTCTTCTCTAAGGAGCATGCTGAGTGCTCTGGTGTCCTGTACAATGCCCTCATCCTCATCCTCACCAGGAACCTCACTATTCCCCAAGGCACAGGGCATACCCTTTTCCAGTGTAGGAATGGCTCAAAGAGCACTCTAGTGCCTACATTCAGCCCAGCCCCTAACGAGGGCATAAAGATACAGCCCCTGAGAGAGGGCACCACTTGCTTACAGACAATGCACAGTTTCCTTCAGGGGTATCACCCTACTGTGTTCAACATGCAAAATAACCTTCTGATTGTGCACATTAACAGGACATAGTGGCTGGGAGTGGTGCCTTGTGCCCGTAATCCTAGCACTCTGGGAGGCTGTGGCAGGAGGATCGCTTGAGCTCAGGAGTTTGAGACCAGTTGGAGCAAGAGCGAGACCCCGTCTCTACTAAAAACAGAAAAATTGTCAGGCATGATGGCACATGCCTGTAGTCCCAGCTACTCAGGAGGCTGAGGCAGGAGGATCACTTGAGCCCAGGAGTTTGAGGTTTCTGTGAGCTACGATGACACCACTGCACTGTACCTGGGGCAACAGAGTGAGACTCTGTCTCAAAAACAAAAACAAAACAAACAAACAAACAAACCAAAAACAGGACATAGTTTTATATCAGAGGTAGCCGATCTGTGTCCATCTTTGTGAGGCTGAGAGGACTCAGAAGGACGCTGCTCCCTGTTCTCTAAAACAGACACTTGCAGATGGTGCACCCAAGGCCTAGTGGGTCATCATTCCTGGCTGCTGCTGGCCGGTTGCCTGTTTGCTCTCAAACTGCTTTCTTGCCCTCCCAGGATTCCTCTGCACACACTGCAGTTCCCAGGTTCATTGCCCTTTGGCCTCTAGGTAAGTTAAAGCAGTGGGGGTTCCTGGCAGAAGACTAAAAGATGGTAGGAGAAGGAGAGCCAGGGTATATCTTTCTCTATGCTTCCTGTGGTCTCTTTGGCAGAATCTGCGTCTCTTCATGGTTCTAGCTCACATCACATGTCACCTCTCTCTGTGGCTGCAATTCCCACTGGACAGCGCTGGCTTTGGACTCTGGTAACCCCACTTCCTCTCTTTCCTCTCTCTCTCTGTCCCTGCGGCAGAAGTGGCTCCCTGCTGCTGCTCATCTCCGGACTGGCTCATCATTACTTGTGTAGCTTCTTAGCTCTTCCATCACCTATGTGATTTCTTCTCTCTATCAAACTCTCTCTGTTGGAAAGATCTAGACTGGTATCATTGGTCATTCTGCCTTTTATGTATCCAGGAAGCCCTGGAGGTCAGGGAAGGTCCTGTGAGGCTGGTCACTCCATCCCTAGCTCTGAGTGGATCCCACGCAGCTCAGCTCCCGGTGAATGCATGCGCTGTGCACGTCAGGAGCTGTGCTCGAAAGCTCAGAGCAAACAGAGCAGACAGCCTGGCCTGCCCCCATCAAGCCCAGGTCACTAGCTCTTCAGGTCATCTCGCTATCGAGGAAGAAGAGGCTCAGCCAGACCTGGGAAACAGTGTGGGTGATGTGCCCAGAGGCCAGGGTGAGGGTGCCCTACTGACTGCTCGTCTGCCCTTGCGGGACACTCTGATGTGGTGGTGACTCTCACTGCTCACGCCCTGAAGTTCTGAAGGCCAGTGAGTAAGAGCATGTGTGTGAGGTTTGGGAAACCACATAAATATGTGTGTGTGTATGAGGCTTATGGGCTAATGTAGATACAAATGAGGCTTAGCAGCCTGCATGGGTGTACATGAGTTAGCTTCCTCTGTGAGGGTGGGGTTCTAGCATAGATAAACTTGAGTCCTAGCTCCCAAGGTCACTTGATCTCCAGTACAAAGTCTTCTGGGGTTATTGGCAAGACACAGGCTCAGAACAGAGTTTATGGAGTGGTTGTTAGCTAAGCCTAAGAAAGGGACATGTAGGAACTGAACCCAAGTCAGGGGCTATGGGAACCCTCACCCTCCTACCTTAATTGGGGGTCTAGTTCCCTCCAGCTGTGTCCACTGCTGTAGACTGCTCCTTCCACTGGGGGACAGAGCAGAGGCCTAGGGACATGTCACTTACCAGATGACTTTCAGGGGGAGCTGTTTGGGCCCTGATAGACTAGGTTTTTCATTTTAAGAGAGTTGATTCTATTTCCTCAGCAACAAGTAGGATCTAGGGGAGAGAAAGCATGCAAAAGGGCAAAAATCGGAAAAACCTGAACAGTAGCTGGACAGAATTCTGTGTGTCTGTGTGTGTGTGTGTGTGTGTGTGTGTGTGTGAGAGAGAGAGAGAGAGAGAGAGAGAGAGAGACAGAAAGAGAGAGAGAGACAGAGAGACAGAGAGAGAGAGGAGTTACCCCCACGATGACCTCCAGCTTCCCTCTCCTGCACCCTCATTGTGGGGATGGCACAGGCTCAGACCTGCCCCGGTTGCCCAGCGATTGGCCTGGCCTGGCCTGGACCCAGGGGTCGGGGGTGGGGCTGGACCACAGCAGGCCCTGCCGCACTCTCAGCCATGCAGTCCCTCTCCCCTCCTACCACTGCGTGCCTGGGTTCTGGTAATGCCACTGCTGCCTTTTGTCCTGTGCCTGCGCCTAGTCTTGCTAACCTGTCTAGTCCTTCTAGGCTTGAGACCTGCCTTGCTCTCTCTGGTTCCCCCACTGCCCGATCCAGCCTTCGGTTGGGTTCTGAGATCTGCTGGCAGACTTTCCTCTTGCTGCCTGCCTGCTTGGATTTCAGAAGAACCCTCTGGAATTGCCCATTGCTGTGATCCACCTGCTGGTCGCTACACCCTGTTACCAAATGCTAGATGATCTGCCACTCCCCTCGCCAGCCACAGCCTGTAGCTGAGCTGCCGCCACCTGTTGCCTGTTTCCACACCCTAGTACACAGCATTCTGCCTGTCACTCTGGAAGGCTGCCCAGCAGCTGCAGCCGAGGCCGTCCTGCCAGCACCTTCCCCAGCCCCATGGGTGGTCCTGTCCAGCTCCCGGCCCTCTCTGCCTGCCTCATCTGCTGCCCTTATGGAGCCACGTCTGGCTGGATACAGAGCTGGGACAGCCTTGATGGGTCCATGGCACACTCACCCCCAGAGAGAGATGGTCATTCTCCCTGGGGACTTCTAGGGGAGGGCCAGGTCTGGAACCCAATGATAAAACACAATAATGATAAATATAGCTAATGTTTACTGAGGACTTAAGATGTGACAGACTTGATGATTTACCAACATTACTCTATTTATACCTCATAACTACCCTATAAGGGGAGCACTATTACGTTCCCTTTTCACAGATGAGGAAACCAAGGCTAAACTATATAAATGAGTCCGTGGAAGGCCCCAGGGGCATAATTTATGGAGCTAGGATTCAGAGCCAGAGTACTTGGCTTCAGAGCTCAAGCTCATAACCACTAGGCCAAATTGCCTCCTCTGTGGCCTTTGCTGAAGGCCCAGCAGCATCCTCGCTTGTCGCCAATGACCTCTTTCTGGTCTGGGATCAAATGACCCACAGGTGTGGGGTTGAGGTTAAGGGCACAGTCTCAGTCGAGGCTTTGGGTACATCCTGCTTGCTTTAGAGAAGGCAGCTGGGGCAGCCTCACCCCCGGTCCCATTCAGGAGTGGGCCACTGAAGCCATATGTCTCCCAGTCCTCCTGTGTGTCCCCTAGGCCCTTCTTCCCTTGTGTCCCCTCCCTTGGGCTCCTTAAAAGTTGTCAAACAAAGCAGGAAAATGGGAGCTCTGTGTATGTGTGACAGAAAACATTAATTGATGTGTCTACCTTCTTAGAAGGGTCAGAGGCTGGATGAATGAATGAAGAAGAGGAGAGAAAATTGTCCCCTGGCGGTGGCAGAAAAGATTGGGGTGCTTCCTGGAGGAGGCAGTGGTGCAGATCACCTTGGCTTTGGTTCTGCCCCAAAGTGGCTATGGGGTGAGGGAAAGGAGGATGAATGCTGGATTGGGGGTACTTCTGTTTCCAACTGAATAATTATATACAGATGCTCCTTGACTTACTTACAATGGGGTCATGTCCCCACAAACCCATCGTAAGTTGAAAATATCGTAAGTCAAAAATGCATTTAATGCACTTAACCTAACGAACATCGTAGCTTACCCTAGCCTACTCTAAGTGTGCTCAGAACACTTACATTAGCCTACAGTTGGGCAAAATCATCTAACATGAAGCCTATTTTATAATAAATTGTTGAATATCTCATGTAATTAATTGAATACTATACTGAAAGTGAAAAACAGAATGGTTGTGTGGGTACTCAATGTACAGTTTCTACTGAATGTGTATCTCTTTCCCTCCATCATAAAGTTAAAAATCATTAAGTCGAACCATTGCAAGCCAGGGCCATCTGTAATGTGGCTTGGGGAAGGGGATGGAGATGGTGTAGGATGGTGGTTTGGGGGGCTGGATACAGCATGGCTACAACGGGGTCAGTTCACTGTTTCATATTAACACAGTGTTTTGTAACTTGGGCATCCCATTTATACTTGGAAAAACAAGTTCTTTTTTTTTTATTTATTATCTATTATTTTTAAATTTTTTTTCTTTTTAAAAAATCGTGGCTTGTTGGATAAAAACAAGTTCTTGAGAAAGCTATCAAGGGGCGTCTCCCCTTCTCCTGCCAGCCCCCAGTCACTGCTCAGAAATGGGAGGGGTATATTTTCTAGGAATTCCAAGAGGAATCCAGCAAGTGGGCTGCAGCCAACTCAGTCAGCCCCATATTGTCAGTCCTCCATCAACATGTGTGGCTCTGCCCTGGGCCTCTCTCCTGTGCAAGGCTTCTCCAGCCCTGCTGTGCTGGGCTGCACTGGGCCAGGAGCTGTTTCTCGTCCCTCCCTCCTCCCGGGTCCATTCCTGTGTAGGAGCATGGCCTGGTGATGAACTTCTGCTTTTTGGCCCTGTTTCCTGGGCACCAAGAAGGAAAAAGAAAAAGAGAAGGTATTTGTAGCCTCTCGGTTATTAGAGCCCAAGAGGGCAGGAGGGAGAAGGAGGGCATGGAGGAAGACGGAGAGGACAGACCAAACAGGTTGATGGATGGACAAACGAGCAGGCTCTCCCTCCTTGTCCAGCCGTGGAGGTAAGAGCGGCATAAGGTGATGTGGAATCAGGAACTTTCCTTCAAAAGAATGAGTTATAGGTCGTTGCCTGCTGTATCTCTGGAAGACTTTGGACCCTGGTGGGAAGAACCTGTGTTTGCACCGGCCTCTGCCATCAGCCTCAGCTCCCCTTAGCAGCACAAGGTCCTGAGAATCCCACTGGACTCTCAAGCTGTGGTGGGATCAGGAAGCAGGGGTGTAGCTACAAATAGATCAGGCTTTGTGGGGTTCCAAGGTTAGTCTTGGGGTCCATAGCCATAACTGCCAAAAGTGTCATTTTCAGGTAGCTGAAATAATTTGGAAGGGAATTCTGCCTTTTGGTCTTACCAAGGAAGGAGCTGTTTCAGAGGAAAAGACTAAAGGGGACTCTGCAATGAGACTCCCAATCCGAGTGCTGCGAGGGCTGGTGGAGCCCAGGCGTGACCTCAGAATTACATACGTGTGCACCACATGGTGGGCCATGTGTGCTGCTGCTTGGACTCTGGAGGCTGTGAGGCCCTCCGTGCTTGGAATAGTCTGGATCTGCTGACTTGGCAAAGTAAGTTGGGGGCTGGGCCACATCTGGGGGGCGGGGGAAGGAGCCCCCAGTGACTGGGCCGTGGAGGGGCTTGCCAGCTCCGAAGCCCTGAGCTCCCCCTTAGTTCTCCCTAACCACAAGAGCAGTGTAATTCTCCTCACATTAAAAGTAAACATCTGGCAGCATCTGCAGTGCCCCAAATAAACGAAGAACTAATAGGAGGCGTTTACAACCACAGTGGGTCTTGGATGGAGAAGGAAGGGGCGGTTCACCAAGTAGAAGCCAACATGGCTACTTGGGGAGCCTCAACTCATTGTTTATTGATTGGTGATTAATTAACTGATTAGTGCACAAGCTCCTAGAAGATCCTACTGATGCAGTTTGCTGTGTCCCCAGGGCAACAGAGACATCATATGGACTTTGTGGGACAAGATGGCCAGTGGTATACCAGGGACTGGGAATGATGGTCGGTCCTGGGGTGTCAGTTGTGCCTTACTGCAAGTCCAGGGTCCAATATCCAGAGATCTGAGAATAGTGGCAATGCCACTAGGATTGCTGCCAGGAAAAGGGTCATTTTCCAGAAGCGGAGGTTGCTTCCTTTCAGGAGGGATCAGCAGCGGATACCACTGTGAAAGAAGGTAGGACCCCTCCGAGATCGTGGTGCCAAAAGTGCTCCCAGGGATGAGAGGGAGACAGAGACGGGGAGCGGAGAGGAGCAGAAGAGGTGGCCACATCTGGAGGTCAGTCCTTTGGAGCTGGTCTGTGGTGCCAGGCAGGGCAGTGGTATTGGAACAAACAGTGACACACACACTGACTGCTGAGGTGTGATTGACACCAAGCAGGAAACAGAGCCTTGGACTGCCCGGCACTGTCTGACAACTGTGACGGGGCTTAGGGATGAAATTGGCCGTATTTGAACAGCATCAAATTCATTCCTCGCAGCCACGCTAAATGTAAGCAACAGACAGAGAAACAAATGAATACCAAAAACATCACCAGCTCTCACGTCCTGGCAGGAGAAATGCTTCCAGTGAGGGACAGGTTCACAAGCCTTCCTGATTCCGAGGACTAATATCCTTCGTCACCCTCACCAGACAGGCAGAAGTGGTGTGGCACTGGCTGAGGAAGAGGGAACGGAAGGACGTGGGGAAGTCCGGTTGCCTGAGTGCTCGGAAAGCAGGCAGCTGGCTGTAACTTCAGAAAGCAGCCCTGTGCCAGAGGTCACAAACTCACTGCCAGCCGGCTGAATCTAGCTTGTAGACATGTTCTGTTTGGCCCACAAATGTCTTTATTTTAATTTTGAATTTGAACGAGTGGCCAAAATGTACAAATCAGGAGAGTCACAAAAAATGCCCCAGGCACTACTGTTCCCTTCCCTGCTGGATTCTGTAGTCATTTGTGATTTCAACTCCTGTATTAAGCCATCAAACAGTTTTTTAGGTGTCAGAGAATTAGTGGGGCTGACTTTCCAACAGTCTAATTTAAATGAAGGTTATATAACGAAATGGGAGATTTTGGTTTTACTTCAGGTAAAAAAGATCGAGCTACTTTTTTTGATCTAAAAAAGATGGAAACAATTATCTAAATAAATCAATTTTATTAATCAAACAACACCACAACATAGATTAAAATGTTTGAAAATAGGCTGGGTGCGGTGGCTCATGCCTGTAATCCTAGCACTCTGGGAGGCCAAGGCGGGAGGATGGCTCAAGGTCAGGAGTTCGAAACCAGCCTGAGCAACAGCGAGACCCACGTCTCTACTAAAAAAACAGAAAGAAATTAATTGGCCAACTAAAAATATACAGAAAATATTAGCCGGGCATGGTGGCGCATGCCTGTAGTCCCAGCTACTTGGGAGGCTGAGGCAAAAGGATCGCTTGAGTCCAGGAATTTGAGGTTGCTGTGAGCTAGGCTGACGCCACGGCGCTCACTCTAGCCTGGGCAACAGAGTGAGACTCTATCTCAAAAATAAATAAATAAATAAATAAAAATAAAAAATAAATAAAATAAAATGTTTGAAAATAAAGAAAAGACAAATTAGTTTGTTGTACTTGCAAAATTGTTGGGTTCCGTGTACTTCTTTCCAGTTTTTTCCACGTTCATTTTCTTTTTTTAAGACAGAGTCTCACTCTGCTGCCCGGGCTAGTGAGTGCCATGGCATCAGCCTAGGTCACAGCAACCTCAAACTCTTGGGCTCAAGTGATCCTACTGCCTCAGCCTCCCGAGTAGCTGGGACTACAGGCATGCGCCACCATGCCCGGCTAATTTTTTCTATGTATTTTTAGTTGGCCAATTAATTTCTTTCTATTTATAGTAGAGATGGGGTCTTGCTCTTGCTCAGGCTGGTTTCGAACTCCTGACCTTGAGCAATCCTCCCGCCTTGGCCTCCCAGAGTGCTAGAATTACAGGCGTGAGCCACCGCGCCTGGCCTTCCACGTTCATTTTTACATAGTTGCATACATGGGTTTTCATCTTGCTTTTTCATTTGACACTGTAATTTATACATTTTCTCATATTGCCATGTCATCCTCATTTTTGTTATTTTAAATAATGTTGCAAGGGACATCTATGTGCATTTGAATCTTTCCATATTTTGAATTATTTGCTCAGCATATATTTTCAGAAGCAGCATGAATGGGCTATACAAAGACTTGAGAATGAAAGAGTTAAACCTGTAAGTTCCTAACTCGAGAAAGTATCCTGTAGAAATCTCTTCATCTCAGCACATTGTTGGAGAGGCTATAGGAAAAAAAAGGTCACTTTAGCATATGTGATAGGATTGTGGGTAATTAAAAAAAAATTTTCAGCATGTGAAGTCCATTCCAGGAATAGCACTATCTTGAGACCCAAGTCAAATAGTACTAAATGTGCTAAGCAGAGGTCTGTGTTTAAAGAAGAGACCCATTTGCTCTTAATAACTGCAGAATGCTGCATAGCTCAACGATGGAGTCAGAAGACAGCACATAGCATCAAAGCCTGCTTCAAAAAGATAGGGGAAGCCAAGGTACAAGACAAACTGTCCTTCTTAATTAAAGCCTCTTTATGTCCTAAGTACGATAGTCATTTCTTAGAACAATGGCTGCCTTTAAAACTTTTTATTGATGGCAGAAAGAAAGGACTAAATAAAACGAGAGCATTTAAAGGTAATCTATATCCCATATATAGCCTAAAGAGTGGTGTAAACAAGGTGATATGTCATAAAATGAAATGTGATATAGATAACCTCACTATTATCTTCTGCACCAGTGCAGATGAATTACAGTGTTTTCAATCTCCAAGCAATGGAAGGCAGCGCACACTGTATATTTTGTTTTTATTTTGCATCTGGCCCCCCACAGCCTCACCCTTCCACTCCCACTGCCAATAAATAAGAAGATTGACATCATGGAAGGGTAGGACAAAAAAGAGCCTTTTCCTGAGGTTGAGCCCTGTGCTGGAGCAGGGAAGGCATCAGAGGGGTCTCTGGGAAGTGGCCACAGACTGTGTTTTGACACCAGGCGAGTCGACAGACCCTCTAAGGGCGGGATTATGGAGCACTTGAGCAAACTCCACCTCCTGTGGAAAGGCAGCCGGCCTTTGGCAAGAAGAAATCATGCCTCCCTAATCTACTAGAGCTTTTTGAAGGGTCCAATAAGTGTATGGATAAGGAGGAAACCGTAGACACAATCTATTTACACTTTCAAGCATCCTCTGAAAGGCGCCACACCAAAGACTGTTAAAGAAGTTGAGTCACCATGGGAATGGGGAGAATGTCTGGTGACAAATAGGGAAATGACTTGGAGATAAGAAATAAAGAGTAAGGATAAAAAAGTCTCCCTCTGCATGGACACGTGTTAACCGTGGGGCTCCTGCTGGGGACCTGATGCTCCTGGGGGACCAGGTTAACTGGCCTGTAGTGATTTGAAATGTGACTATCAAGCGCTCTCGCCTTCACCAGCCACATGGGAAATCATCCTCGTTGCCATATAGTCCTAGCTCATATTTTGCCTTGTTGAATTTGTCTTTATGACATCTCCAGCGACAATTGTGAGCTCCTGAAAGGGAGGGGGCATGTCTGATAGTTTGGTATTCATTACAGTGACTAGCATCCATGAACTATGTGTGGCTTGATCAGTTGAGAGAAGAGTGAGCGTATGTTGAAATCTACTGGCTTGCCAATGACCTTGAGCTCTTCCAAGTAGGGAGAGACTAACAAAGGGCAGGAAGATGCAGGAGGCTCACAAGTGGCCGATGATGTTCAACATGGGCAAGGACAGGTTGAGTAAAGCATTAAGTGAAAAGCAATTCAAATTGCACTTTGTTTTTATTATGAACTGCGTAAAGAGAGTACGTCTAGAAGTACATATCAGTTTAGAGAATAATAACATATAATAGCATGAACTGCACTTTTGATATGACAGGTTCAAAGCTCTCAATGACAGCCCAAGAAAGGGTTTTGGGTCACTATAATCCAGTGTTTCTCAACCTGATTTTCATCATTATCCCCTTTCCCCACCAAGTGCTTTTTTATGTACTTTTTTCCTAATTGCTATCACCTTCCATGAAATTTTAATAGCATGGATATACTGTATATCTGTTTATGTCCTATGGCCCTTTGGAGGGACACAAACCATTGTAATAGCTGAGATTTTTCATCTCCCATGAACCAAGTTATGTCTCCTTGGGGGTGATAGCGGCTTTGTTGAGAACACGCTGCAGAGGATGCCCTGAGGGTTTGTGCCTAAGGTGTTATTCATACTCCATCTGAACAGAACAATAAGCTGCTAAATATCTAAGGATGGAACGGGGCACAACAACAAAAAAATGTCTTGGGCTTCCCTCAAGCCAAACAAAGTCTCAAAGGTGAAGTGGGGTGGCGTGCTCCCAATCTGCTCTCTGCCTTAGAGGGCTGACAATTACAGAGCTCACATCAAATTCCTTGGCCCTCTTCCTCCAAGCTGGGTTTGGCCTGTGGAAGGCTCGGCAGGAGATTGAGGGCTAGGGAGGAGGAAGAGTGGGACAAGAGTATGCGTCCCTCCTTGTGAGGTCACCCTGTCTGGCTGGGTTCTTTAGTCACTTCTCTTCTCGAGGTGCCAACTCTACATCAGTCCTTCTGGGTTAGTCTTCCAAGTTCTGGTAAGAGCGCCCACTCCGTTCTCTTGGGTAGAGACAGTAACAGCTTGGGAGCTACTGGCCCCAGGTCACAGCACTATCCTTTGGGGTTCCCCTGTACCCACACATTTGTAAATGTGCCTTATGAACATTCTCTGTTCTCTGTTGGAACCCTAAATAACAGAGGGGGAGCTCTTGTCACTGCACCTTAGGAGAAGCTTTCTAGAGCTGGAATGAGGCCAGAGGAGGGCAGGTGAGAGGATGTAGGGGCTGGTGGGGATAGGGCAGGATGACAATCCTGAAAAAAAAAAGGAGGCTGACAGAGGCCTTGAATGGAAGGGAGTGGGAGAAGGAACTTCCCCTAAAGACAGTTGTAGGGAGCCTCTAGAGCTTGAGAGGTAATTTTAAGAAATATCTTGGTCCATCTCCTTCACATAGTTGGGATTGATGTAGCCCTTTCTGCACCTGAAGAGGTAGCATTGGCTGGAATTCATGGGAATGTAAACAGGGAAAAATAAAAGTCCTCCACAAGGGACCTCAAAGAGGCCCTTTGGGGACATCCTCACCCTTGTGGGATGATGCCAGAGAGGTTGACCTGGTCTGCTTCAATTGCCCATTGGGCTTTCCATCAGAGGCAGAGTCTGGGCCTGGGAATCCTTCCTAGGGAAGTGGCGGGTGTGAGTGGACCTGTGCACATAAAGGCGCCCAGGCCTGGCCTGTAGCCGGCAGTGGCCCAGCCCCTCTTCCCAGCAAACCGAGTAGTCTCGTGTTCTCAGTCCACTAAGTCTGCTCTCCCAGCTCTGCCCCTGGGAGCAGGCAGCAACCAAGTCTTACGCGCTCCGGGCTCCAGAGGCCACAGAGTGAAAGCAAGAAGCTGTTGTCATGGATGGCGGGTGGGTGGGCACATTATCCTGAGGCCTCCTAATCCCATTTTCTGCTTTCATGTTAATCCTCTTCCTCCTTCTGTCTACCACACACTGAACTCCCAGGGCACTGACCCAGAGAGCTGGCCCCACCTCCCCCAGGCGACATCCCCTAGCTCCGTGTTGTAGGGGCTGGAGGGGTGGGACAATCTGGCCCGTGCCTTGGTCCTCCCCAGTTGACCTGGATGTTCTTCCAGGCCAGGCCATGGGCTAACATTGAGGGCTCAGCTCATGAATAACAATAACAATGACAGTATCAGCCAGCATTTCCTGAGCGCTTGCCCTTTGCTGATGCTGGCTGAGACCTTCACGTACATCATCATATATTCAATTCCCATTAGGCTCCTGTGAAGCTGATTATTCACCTGAAATTTGCAGATGAGGAAACAGAGGCTTGAGGATGCTGTCATGACCCAGATCACACTGAACAGAAAGCATAACTGTCCAGGATTCCTGCCCAACTCCAGGCTGGCTCCAGAGCCTTCTAGGGGACTGCCAGGCAACACTGCCCCTCCCGTGTTGCTTACTACTGTACTTCCCCAACACTGGAAAGGACCCCCATCCCAGCTTCCTGCTTCTGGCACACATCACCTGAGGCTTCAGTTGGGAGAATGTATTTCTTCCATCCACTACCCCTGGGTATCACTGGCCTTGCAGTGGAGTAGAAAGAACGTAGGCTTTGGGTGGGGAGCGGAGGTGGGATATGGTTCTGGCTTCTACAGGAAGTGGGACAGAATGCACCCAGGAAGTGAAAGTTCTCCAGGGAGAAGGTGGCTACAGTAAGCTGCTATCTGGGGCTCACTCATGGAAGAAGTTCCACCATCCCTTCAGCCAACTGTGGGTTAGTCTTTCTAAAAAGATTTTATGCCCTTCCGACCTCCGTCTTAGTTTGTGACACACTCAAAGTACGGAGGAGCTGCCCTAACTCTGACTTAGATTCCTCTTGCTGCAATTCTCCCCTCCTGGAGGCAGCGCATGGCACTGACCAGAGGGCACACGCTTTGAGTTAGGGCTGCATTTAAATGCTCACTAACTCGCTTGGCAGCTGTAGCCTGGGCTTCAGTTTTCAGGTCTATAAAATTGGAATAATTGTGCCTTGCTGAGCCCAGAGCTTGGCCCTCTGTAAGTGTCATTTCCCTCTGCCCATCTCCAGGGGCCGGTGAGGCCTCGTCTGGAAACCTCTCAAAGCCCAGAAGACAGTGCTTCGTTCATCTTCAGCTTTCTTCTTCCCCACTGAGTCATGCGGTTCCTGGGCCCTATGGCCCTTTCTGCCAATTGTAACTGGGTCTTTGTGTCCTTCTGGACTGCGCAGACCTCGCAGACTTCCTGTCCCAGCCCTCTTTCCTCAGGTTCTCAGAAGTTCTGGCACCTTCTTGGGCCCAGCGTGGAGACGTGGTTCCTCCTGCCCTCAGACCCCACAGACTGGATGGCACTGGGCGGGCTGTGTGTGTTGCAGAGAGAGAGTTCAGCTGGGGAAAGAAGCCCAGAAACTGCTGGAAGCTGAGGACCTCCCTGGAGGGATGAGCTTTGAGGGCGGTGTGCACGGGCAGGATTTGGCCAGGTTGAGTCAGTGTGAGGCTCGGTGGAGCCTCGACTCCCCCCCCCCCGAGTCACCAAGCCCAGACACCAGAGGCAAGATGTGGTGTGTGGGTTGGCGATGGTGACAGTGAGCTGCAGCCTTGAAGGTCAGGGCGGCGTCCATGACGAGGACTCCAGAGCTGATATCAGCTTCTCAATCACTTAGAACTACAAAGACATCTTGTATGTGAGAAATGACACTAACCACCTCTCCTCTGTTGAGGAGAAATTGGATTCTGGGTTAAAGTTTGGTTGTTATTTTCAAAGCCCTCAAAGGTTTGTGCCCTTTGAGAATATTCTAGAAGTAGAATGGTGTACAGAAGAGGGGATGTGGGTTTCACGCTGGAAGACGTGTATTCATGTGGGTGCTCTCTCTGGCCGCAGTGTGATCTTGAACCCTTAGGTCTTTGCTTTTGCTCTCGGCTTCCATACACTCCTGGTAGACCCTCCCTCCTAAAATCCAGAAAGTGGGGGCTGGTCATTCCCTCAATCTTCCTTTCTCCCCACTCACCATGTATTTCCTGCTCAGAGAGAGGCTCTGAAACAGAATTGAGCCCATTACCTTGTAGCGGGCAGTGGTGATGATGGCCAGGTCCAGCCCTGTGCGGAGGCAAGGGTGACCCACCTGGAGGTCACTTGTGGTTCCCCATAACTGCTTCCTGAACCATTTCTCCACCAGCTAGCTGAGGTGGCTGAGATGCCTCCATGAGGATGTCACTCCTTTGGGTTAGGTAGTGAAGCCCTAACCCAATATATATAAGAAGCCAGGATGTATAAAAATGACAACCTTCTGGGGCAAAGGGACCCCCAGGTCAGGACATGATACAGAGGGTCAAGGCGGGAGGTGGGCACCCTGGGAGTAGGGCCCCAAAACACGCTTTGGTGACTCCAGTGTTTGCCACTGAGATTTCAACACACCATCTCCAAGACACACACATACCCACAAACATACACCAAAGACAACTGAGGACCCATAAGTGACTGCCCAAGAAACCGTGTGGCTGGGAAAAAGTTTTTGCTGTGAAACGTCATTTTATTAACTGACCTTTTTTTTTTTTTTTTACAAAAATAAACAATTTAATGAACAAGAAGTACAAAAGCTTCTGGATATACAAACTCCAGGAGGGGGGAGAGCCTGGTTTTGGCTGCTTTGCGGCTTTCACTGAAAGCAAATGAGGCAGAAAGGCCCCGGCCCCACCCCCACCCCAGGTCCTGGCTCAAACCGCAGCCTGCTCCCCCACCCGCCTTGGCTCACGCTGAGGGGCGCACCTCTGCCCCAGCCCCGGGCTGGCCCGGGAGCGCCCCCTGCCGGGGGCCAGAGGCAGCCTCTCCAGGTACAGAATTACCCACACGCTGGAGCATCTCCTGGCTACGTCTCCTGTCCGGAGATAAGCTGAGAGGACACTCTGTGACCGATTGTCCCCACGCGGCCCCCCGCCTGCCGTGGCATGCACAGCAGCAGCAGCAGCAGGGCTTTGGCTACATTCTCACACTATGAACAGTGATGGCGCTGCCCACAGAACCAGCCCCGTGAGGGGCACAGCCCCCAGCGGGAGACTAGCCTGAGCCTTGCTCACAGCCCAGAGGGTTACAGAGGCAGTCAGCCCCTGTGATTCCTGGCCTCGGAGCCAGCAGTCCCATCCCTAGGCTGGTAAACTCACATTTTAACATTTTGCATTATTGCACGTTTGTCCTGGTCACATCGGTCTGTCTGGGACATCAGCCTTGTCTGCAGGGGTTCCCAGGTGACACGCAGCACTGCGAGTGTAAGTCATTCCCTCCACAGGCAAGCCCAGCTGGCGAGGGTGGTTGGCTGGTCAGCTGAGTCCTCAGACAGGTCAGCCAGAGGCCTTCACATATGTGGTCTTGTTGGGATCAGGGACCACTTGGCTCCATCCGGCCTTGAAAAAGACCAACTGCCGACCTGGGGGCAGAGGTGAGCGGTATCAGGACTGGATGTTTCTCTTCCTGGAGATAGGGCCATTCTCCCTGATTCCACTGCCTTGAGGACACATCTCTCTCATCATCTCAGCCTCCCCTCTGCCTTCTGTCAACCTCCTTCCCCCTGGAGAAGTCCAGCCACCTCCCTGAGGATGCCTTCTCCCAGTGGCTCACCTGTCCAGGTGGTCTGATTGGTGACCACAAAGGCCTGGCACTGGGCATGGCTCTCACAGATGTCTATGGCCTCAGCCAGGTTGAACACTGAAAGGAGGCAGCTACCATGGTGGTAGGACGGCCAGCAGCGGTAGTCTTCCCGGGGGATGGTGCTGTCTGGGATGTGCTGGTACTCTGTGGGTCAGGGATTGAGCCAAAGAGAACCGTGTAAGCCCAGGGATGAGGGCTGGGGCCACTTTTGGAAAAGGGTAATAAGACTCATTTCCTAGGTGAAAGCTGAAGTCCAGCCCAGTCCCCCTAGCATGGAGATGAAGGCAGCCACTGCTGTTGAAACTGGGCTGATCACTCAGTAAAGGCAGAGCACAGACTCAGTTTTTAGGAGATGCATGTCTCCCAAACCTAGTGCATGCAGCTGGTTCGGGCAGCACAACGTGGCAGGCACATGCATGGGACAGACACACACACAGAGCCACCAGCTGTCCAGGCTGACTGCTGAGGTCAGAACATTTTAGACAGAGCCAGGCTTCTCAAACTTCAGTGTGCATGTGAGTCACCAAGGCATCTGGTTAAAATGCAAGTTCTGATTTAGTTGGTCTGGGGTGGCACTTGAGATTCTGCATTTCTAACCAGCTTCCAGTGTGGTCTGCAGACCACATTTTGAGTGGCAAGGGTTCCGGGCACCCCTCATTCACACTGTTTCCTGATATTGAGGGAAGAGGTTAGGCAAGCTCCTCAGATAGGCCTGGGGGACAGCAGGAAGCTTTGAAGTAAAGAGGCATGCAAATGGACTAAAATGCAAAAAATCCATGGCTAGAGTGGCCAGAGGCTGGAGGAAGAATTGAGATCTCATTATACTCAGAGCATCAGAAGCTCTGAAAGCCCAAGACCAGGAAGCTGCTCAGCTGTAGGCCGCTTGTTAGCCCCAGTCTTTCCCACTGCCTGGGGAGCCCCAGCTCGGGACTGATAATGCAGAAGCCCTGGGCCCCTGGCCACCCCGCCCTCCTGTCTCCTTCTCCTACTAGGGACTAGACCAAAGTCCAGGGCTGGCTGTGATTTATAGCCCCATAAACTGCGTCCTCAGGGACAGAGCCAGCCATTGTTCACCTCGTTAAACTTTATTTACAGGGCTAACGAGGGCTCCCCCACCCCTAAGACTGGCCAGGGCTCCTTGAATACGGAGGCTGCCCACTCCTCGCCCCCTGCCAACCACAGCTACACCCCAGGGCTTCAGCGGAGGGACCACAGCCTGTAACTGGTGTCCAGAATTCCCCCCTGCCCTGGGGTTTCTCCGCTGGATTCAGTGCAGAGCCCCTCTCTACCTCCAGCCGCCCTCCTAGCCCCGGGAGGCTAGAGGAAGGAAAGAGAGCAAACACATATTGTGTTCCAGCTGTGAACAGGAACTGCTCTAATTGCTTTCACACATTCACTTGGTGTTTAATCTCCATAAGAATTTTGTGAGGTGGGTCATATTGAACCCAATTCGCAGGTGAGGAGAGTGAGGCTCAGGGGACAACTTGCTCAAAGTCACACAGCTAGTACATGGTGGGGTTTGGAGCCATCCAGAAGAGGGGTGTCAGCGCCCACCCGCCAGTTCATGGCAGAATTATAGTTGTTCTAGCTCAGCTAGAGAAGGGACCTCAAAGTGAAGGCCGAATAGTCAGTGATCTCTCCATTATTCCATATGAGCCCTTAGAGTGGCCTTTGGAGACAAGGGTCTCCAGAAGGAGGGTGAGCCACTTAGCCCAATTATGGGGTCACTCACCCTCCCACCTGCTCCCCTTCTACTCCCCAGGGCCTGGGCCCCTGTTGGGGCTACTCACCAGTGCTGCTGCTTGTCGTGGAGTTCTGCAGATACTGCCCACTCCGGTACAGGTGCAGCACCTTCTCCAGCTGGGTCAGGGTCTCATCCACCCCACAGGTGAGCTCTCCTGCAGAGTGCAGTGGGGCTAAGACAGGGCACCTGGGCTCCCACTCCTCCCCTATGCAGGGAGTCAGCTGCTTCCCCCTCCCTCCCTCAGGAGCCTGGGCCCAGATGACTGGGGGACTGGGGAGGGTGGCTCGCTGCAGAATGGGAGATGATGGTTTCTGGACCCTGTGCTGCCCTGGGTCATTCTTGTCCCCACTCATGCTGGAGAAGGGGCAGGCGATAGGAAGTGGATGAGCCCTGGAGAGCTCACCTGTGGCATTGACAATGCTGTCCAGCAGAGGCCGTAGTGAGGGAGGGGCACTGTGGGGTAGGAGGTATGTGAAGAAAAACCTGTGGCAGAGAGAAACCAGGGACTCAGGGCTCCAGCCTTTGAGGACATAGCCTTCCTCTACCCCACCCTCACCAAGGAGCCTGATCCCTCAGGCCTGGCAACCAGGCACACCCCCAGGGAGTCTCCACAGACTCAGGGAAAGGGTCTGGGCACATGCTAAGACCACAACTAACTTCATATCAAACTGAAACCTGATGTCCGTCTTCCCCATCCTTCCCGAGGACCTGCCCATCTCCCAGCTCGACATTATCCCCTGACTGACCCCCAGTGTCAGAGCTGCCCCCCTGGGGCCCGATGAGGAGCTTCCCAGAGGTCAACGGCCAGAGTGGGAAGGGAAGTGCCAGTACCATCAGCTGTAGGTGCTGAGCCTAACACTATTTTAAGAAGCCTCCACCTGCCACCCCCCAACCCAGATTCTCCTTGGAGCTGTCTATTTTTAGCCTCACCATCAAAAGCCTGAATGTTCCCTTCTAGACTGGGTGGAAGCCTTTCCCCGCCCTGTGACTCCATTGGCTGAGGCTGAGTCTCCCTGCCTCCTGGACCCCATGCCGGCTCTCTCCCTGCCATGCCCTCCTGGGCCCCTCTCCCTCGTGGAGTTCCTGAGTAGGGGTGGAGGTCACCTGTAGGCATTGTAGAGGTTCCGCTTCTCGTTCATGCCCTCGCACCAGCCCTGGGCTGAGCAGGGCAGGGTGAAGTTCCTGGCTGGAAACTCGAGGATGCAGTCGGCGCTGCTTGTACATGGCGTCTCCTCCACACGTGCATCATCCAGGTCTGTCACCTTCAGCTCCCCATCCACCAGCACAAACTGCCGAGGGCGGAAGTCCAGCAGAGTGACCGAGCCCAGCGGGGAGTGGGCCAGGTGGTGGAGGAGGCGACCCAGGCTCAGGCAGATCTGGGGGCAGACAAAAAGGCTGCTGGCTGCTGTGGGTGGGGGCCTGTGGGACCCCAGGGTGCCCTCCTTTGGGACTCTGGACTTAACTCAGGGGTTGGCCTTTCTGTTCTATAGGCCCCAGTGCTCAGTAAAGGCTGAGGCCAGGAGCCTTAGGGAGGAGGCCGCTGATTTTTAATTAACCCTTGGCTGGTCTGACCCTGCAAATAACATGGAGAGGGTAGGCAGCTGCAGCAGGGGGCCTGGAGATAACGAATCCATTCCCTGAAGCTGTCTCTCGAGTGTGGTCTTAGTTCAGTATACGGAAACAGAGGGAGAATCAAGATGACCTTAAGGTTTTTTTCTAGTCCTAGGACATGGGCCCTCCTGCAGCCAGGCTGAGTGCGTGTGTGAGTGTTTATGTGTGTGAGGGGAGGGGTGAAGAGAACAAGAGCGCAGAATGCCAGGGTCCTCCACGTCTGCCTGTTTTTTTTAACCCTTCGGCTGATGGCCGAGTCAGCCTGTGTTCCTTCCCTCCCTCCCTCTCTCTCCGCTGAGCAGTGAAAGCTGCTCTAGCTCTTCTAAGGGAGAACCATCCCAGCAAGGAGCCCGGCCTGAGCCCTCCCCCCAACTCACCCTGAATCGATCCTCCCAGGAAGTCTGCAGCAGCTGGATCATTTCCACAGGGGCGCCCAGCTCCGTGATGGTGGTCAGGGTGTCCGGGATGTCCTCGCTGTCCTGGTAGCAGTAGCCATACAGCTGGGGGAAGCCCAGGGCAGGTCATTAGGTCACAGGGTGGGGGCGGGGACAGAGTGGGGCTGGACTGCCAGATGCCCCCTCCCTCTGCTCCCCACCATCCTTAGGCCCTTGCCTTCAGCTCAGGCCAGAAGAGAATAGCAGCATTGCCTGGGAAGCCTGCCCTCTCCTCCCTGCAGCCAGAGTTCCTGCTGGCTGCGTCATCCCTCACCTGCCACTCAGGTAAATGGGCAGGTCTGGCTATCATGTGTTAACCACATGCCAGGTTCCGTGCTAAATGTTCTATAAGTATCACTTCATTCTTGTAATAACCCCAATGGGTACTGTGGTTATCATTATTATCCTTAATTTCAGGTGAGAAAACCGACTCAGAGAGGTTAAGTTGCTTGCATAAAGTCACACAGCTAATAAACACAGGAGCTAGGATTTGAATTGATGCCACTTGGTTTCCATAACCTGATTCTTTCCAGGCATACAATTTGCTAATACCCAGGCCAGCAAAGGATTATCAGGCCTCCTCCCCTACTCCAATCCTTGTGTATTCCTCGTTTCCACTTTCTTGCAACTTCATTTTTTCTCTGCTCGGGTCTTGTGGGAGGAAAAGCAAGCTCCTTCAGGATTGGTAACAGGTGTTGACAAGAACAAAGTAAGGGGCACATCACTGGGCGTTCTTTGCATATGTGGGTGGGTGATGTGTGTCAAAGGGTGGTGAATGATGGCTCCTAGGGAAGATCACTTCTTTGGGGACATGGTCACAAGGGACTGTCTGCTCTATGTCATGTGGTGGAGTCCCAGCTGGTCAGGGACTTCTGGGAAGCACAGCCTGACTTTGTCACTACCACTGTACCAGCATCCACATTCCACAGCAGCTGGGGGTTCAGATGGCACTCGAAACAACCAGCGCCCTCTGCTAGGAAGCACAAAGGCTGAGTTGTCCAGGTCGGACGTTGGAGAGAGGAAGCTACAAGGTGGAGGGGTGAGGGGCGCCGAGCCCACAGGCGAGAGGCCTCCGCACACTGCTGCCCTCACGCCATCACTCACACCATGCCCAGCGCCACTCCAGACAGCATGTGCCCGCTTCCCACCCCAGCAGTGCCCCTTCACTCCCCCTCCCTGGAGCCAGCCACCCCAGTCCACTCTTGGGCTGTGACTTGGAGGGGGGGCTGGGACAGTCCCTGGCACCCTGTTCTTCCCTCTGTCTCCACACTCCCGTCAGTCCAGGGAGGCCTCAGACCCTGGTGGGGTGGGGGGAAGGTAAGGGGAGCAGCCCTGGGGCCTGGTTCTCATTTTCTTGTCCAGAGTCTGAGCCTTTGTGGGAAACTTCTGAAGGTTATTAAACACCCGGAGGTCGTTAAATGCGCTGTTAACGAGGTATTAATCAACACCCCTCAGGAAAAAATAAAAAGACACCATTAACCCCCCCAGGAAGCGTGTGGCTGAGCATTTCAGTCACATCTTTTGTTCCTTTGGGAGAAGAAATATCCTCTAGTGTGGCCAGAATCTGGGCCCAAGCAGGCCTGGGGGGCCCATCTGAGGACCGAGGCCCCTGGATGATGGGAGGGTGGGGGGAGGGAAGACCCTGTGCCCTTTGACCCTGGACTATAGAGGCATCTGTCACGTGAGGGAGTGTGAGTGTGTGTCGGGCTGGGGAGGGGTTCACAGAAGAGGGATAGGGAGATCTCATCCAGGCAGCCCCTGATGACCAGAGCAAGCGCTGGGAGGAGCAGAGCAGGACCTGCCATCCCGGGCATCTTCCACCAGAATCCCAGCGCCAACTGGGGGCTGCTCGGAGACTGGGAGAGGGCCCGGGGTGGCCTGTGCGACTAGGAGCTCTAGAAACGTTCTCTGGCTCCTCCCCAGTTCAGCAAACAAACGGTTTTGAAATTTTAAATGACTAAGAGGTATTAAAACAGCATTATTTCTGGTTCCCTTCACACCCACACTGAAGCCTTCCGAACAGGAAGACTCCGCCGAGGGCTTCCCTGCCAGCAGAGAAGGCAGTGCTGAGGATGCCAGAGGGACACTGGCCTGGGAGAGTGGGGGCGACTCACCCCCAAAGCACTAGTGGACCCCTAAACGCACACTAATGGACCCTGCTTTTCACTTTTCCCAGAAAAAAAGGACCTGGGACCCTCTCTACCTTAACAACCCTTATGCCCTGGGGCAGCTAACTCCACTCTCTGACCTTGCAAGAATCACACAGCCAACCCCAGACAGAACCAGTCTCGGTTTGGTGAGAGAATGGGTGAAAACTACTCAGCTGTAAGTTTTTTCTTGGGAGCCTTCAGAATTGGGCTGGGGGCCTGACATTACAGGGGAGGACCACACTGTGATATATGTGTGCAGGGTTAGCTGGATGCCTGTCAGGAAGTTTGGGTGGGGATAGTGATGGAGGGAGAAGTGCCTTAAGAGATAGGAAAGCACATCACGCATCAAACCTGTCCTAAGGAAGGGGGAGTTGAGTCAATTAACTAACACTTAATGTCCTGCTAAGTCACTCAAGACCTCTCTACCCCCTCAGAATCTGGCTGACACCCCAGGGTTTTCAAAAAGCTCCCAAGAGCCCCTGGGAATCAGAGAGAGCAAGATCCTCCCAGTTAGAATGGCCACGTAACCAGCTGCTCACTCCCTGAAGCTCCTGACACAGTGTTGGCCACGCAGCCAGGCATAACCGCACACAACTGTCGGCTCTGCCCACCTTGTGAGACCAGTTCAGGGTCCAGGACCCTGTCACAAGTGTCTGACCAGGGTGGAAGTGTCGTGTGGGAGACTGGGAGCCAGCAAGAGTATAAATAACTCTCTGGCCTCTCCCTCCTGTTCTGCAATGCCCACCCATCTCTCCACTCCCGAGGAAAGGAGGGAGGGACTCCTGGATTACCAGGCAGTTCTGCTGGCTGCAGAAAGGTTAGTGTGAGTGGGCTGGGAGGTGGAAGCTGTGGGCAAGGTTCATCCGTTGGGGAGTATGCACACACCCTGTGTTCACCGGGCCAAGAGCAGCCAGGGATTCCCCTCGCTGTCTGCTCAGACATGTGCAAAAGGAACAGTTTGTCTAAGTTTATTAAAAGGATTTGTTCTGTAAAATTTGGATTCAGTCAAAAGGCTGCACTCAACGATCCAGAAGGCCACATGTGGCCCCAAGGCCACAGGTTCCCGACCCCTGAATCCTACGATGGAGACTTGGGAGAGAGGAAGCGGGATGTTGGGGTTATGTTGGGATTGTGAAAGGCCCACTTTAAGTCTAGCTTGGGGGGGCAAGGTGGGCAACTCATTTCTCCTGTCTACCCCCCAGTGAACAGGGGAGACAGAGTCCCATTTAGCAGGAACCTGGGCATCCAGCTTTCCCAATCAGCCTCTTGGCCATATATGCTCTGATAGGGTGTAGACCCTCAAGCCCTCAGTCAATCCGCCAAGCTAAGGCCCTGAGGCTTCCTCAGTGGTTCAAGGACCCACGTCAAGGCCTGGGGAACCCCAAGGTCACTTCTGGAAGGGCTGCGCATTTTCTGGCCTACTACCCAGCCCCCTTCCTATGGCTTCTGGGTGGGGCCGGGGGTGGGGGACTCTCTGGGAATTAAGCCTGACACGTGGTCTCTTTCTAGCCCTTCCCAACCCCACTGCTGTCCAACCCCATCTTCAAAGTCAGACAAGTCACTGGCAGTCGAGAGGAGCGGGGGGACCGTTTGGATTCCATCAAGATGGAGGATCCTATCACTGCAGCTGGGATTCTGACTCAGGTGTCTGGACTTGGGGTCATTTTGGCTTGGAGTAATATCCCTGGTGTCCAACACCCTAGCTCCAGCCAGGAGCAGGGTCTTAAGTCTTATAGGACTGCCCCATCCCCTGAGCTTTGGGACCTTCTGTCCTGGCTTGGCTTTAAGGGATGTGTGGAAGTTGAGAAACCCAAGAGTACCTTGGTAAAGGGATGCCCACCCACAAGCGAGAGGCAGGGTGGTGCCGTGGGAAGCGCCACGGTCCACGTTCTGCGTCTAGCTTAGCCTAGGCGCAGTCCCGGCACTAAGTTCCTTTATCTCCAAGCCAACACCCTCACCCCCGCACCCCTGGCCTCGTACCTGCAGCACGTTGGGGTGCCGCAGCCGCTCCAGCAGCACCATCTCCTTGAGCAGCTTGTGGGCCGCCAGCCGATAGCAGCCCCTTCGTACCCCGAACTCGCGCACGCAGCTACCCAGATCGTGGCCGCTGAAGTCCACCGCCTTGAGCGCCACCGCGGCGCCGCCGGGCAGGCGGACCCGGTACACGGCCTTCGTGTAGCCTGAGCCCACGTACTGCGCGCCGGACACGTTGCGGAGCGCGGCGCAGCCCAGGCGCGGGCCCGGGCCAGGGGAGCCCGGGCCGGGAGCCGGGGGCCAGCCTGGAACGCCGTCGGGCAGCGGCCGGGCCCGCAGGGGCCGGGGACGCTGCAGGCCCGGCCCGCCTGGAGCGAGGTCCATCAAGCGCCGCCGCTCCGGCCGGCCAGCCCCGGGCCCGGGCCCCCCGCGGGAATAGCGCTGCACCTCCTCGTAGCGCGCCCGGATCTGCCTGGCCAGCTCCCCACGGCCCCCGCGACGGCCCGGGCCCGGGGCCGGCGACGGCCCGGGGGACTGGCCTGGCCGCGGGGGCTCCGAGCCCGGAGCGAAGAGCACGTTGAGGACGGAGCCCAGCAGGAAGGAGGCGCAGAAACCCACGGCCACGGCCGCCCGCCGGCGCCGCATCGCTTCCCTCCCCCCGGCCGGCCGGCCCCGCGCGGCTCCCCGGCCCCGGCCCCGGGCGGCTCAGGCTCCGAGGCGGCTCCGCTCTGCGCCCCGCCGGCCCCCTGCCCAGCTCGCGCGCATGGCCCCGCCAGCCCCGACCTCGGCCCCTCGCGGGCGACACATCGGCCTGACACTTGCCTCCCTCCCGCCCTGCCCCCGCCGCTTATAAGGCCCGGAGCCGCCCCCGCCCCCTCCGCCTCCGCCTCCCAGCTCCCGGCCCGAGCCCGTCCTCGGCGCCGCCCCCTCCGGCCGCTCGGCCCGGCCTTCCCTGCTGACTGACAGCGGGACCTCCTCCCGCGGCCGTGCGGGTCTGGGAAGCGGCGCGGAGGCGGCTCCGGCCCTGCCCAGCCGGCGGGCCCCCGAGCTTCGGCCGGGGAGCGGGGGAGGGGGCGGCGGCGGCCCCGAGGCACGCGGGGCTCCGGGCCCAACGCGAGGGCGGATAACGGGGCCAGGGCAGCCGGATAACGGGACCGCGAGGCGGATAACGGAGCTGGCTGGGCGAGGTGGGGGGAAGATAAAGGGGCGAGGCCGGCGGGTGACGGGCTCCGAAGGGGACCAGCAGCTGGGTCCGGGGTGCGGGGATCGGTGTAATCCCAGAGCTCTCTCTCTGCCTGGAACACTGGGCCTGGAGGGGGGTTGGGCGCGGGGAAGGCGCGTGGATCTCCTTTCGGGGGTGGGGCTGGAGGTGAAGGCTCCTCGCTCAGCCCCGGATTCTGGGATGGGGTGACCAGAAAAGTGGAGTGGGGAGGCGGGCGCAGCTGGGCCAGCACCTGCGAGCGCGCGTGGGACGCTAGCTCTGGGCTTGGAGGAATAATTGTGAGGTTTTAGGCTCTGTTCAATTCCTGCTACCAAGTCTTTTCTGATTTCTGATTTTCCTTGTCCCTGAAGCCCAAAATCTGGCTGGGAGTGCTCCTCCGCGCACCCCTAGGTGTCTGACCGGGGTCCGTTGCGGATCACGAACCATATGCATGCTAGTAGTTTGTGCAGAGCGCATTTGTGCCCACGGACATCTGTCCGTAGACCGTGTGCATTGGTGTGTCTGAAGGGGCCATTGTGTCCGATGCAGTGTGTACCGGGCATGGAAGTTGTTGCTGACGCCACCAGAACTTCTGGTCCCTCCTCCTCCCTCCCTGATTGCATCATTAGTGCTAATTGAGGGGCTTTCACACACCAGTGCATTAGCTGTTTGGAGTGAGCTCCCCCCTCCTGGGAGAGATAAGCCGCTGGCCCTCCCCCTCACTGCTCTCCACTTGCCCACGGCTCTGAAACTGTCCACATAGATCTCTCACCTTCCTGGGCACCTTCCTGCCTCCCTCTGGGCCAGGTCAATCTCTCTCCTCCCCACGGTGTCAGGGATTGGCTGGGGAGGGGTTAGGGTGGAGGAGAAGGGTCCAGAGCCTCCTTTCTGAAGGAGTATCCAAGAGGGGAGATTTTTCATGAAAAGGTTTGGCGTTCCTACAGAATGCAGGGTCTCTGTAATGAGAAAGGGGACAGGGATTTCTGCCGGATTCTTTTGGACATGGAAGGGCAGAGGAGAGGACTGAGTCCTTGATCTCCAGCCCATGCTCTCACTAACGCAGGCCTTCCAGCCCTGACTCCTTGTCCCCCAGGACCCGGAGGGTTGGGGCCCAGTCTAACTTAGCAAGCATGGGAAAGGCAGGGCGAAGGAAGCCATGATTCCCCAGAGAACCTGGGTTTGGTGGAGTTGGATCTGTGCATGTATAGCTGCTCTGCCTGGAGCTGGTCCATGGCTGCAGGGTGTGGGGGGAAGGCTCTGAGCAGATGCCCTCCCCAGCCCTCACACCAGATGTCTTTGGTCTAATTAACTGTGCTGGGAAAACCAACCTGGGTTTGTAAACAGAGCTACTGGCTAAAGTCAACAGGGAACAGCAGCAAACAGCAAACATTCCCCTCACACTCAGCTTTAGTCCAATTCAGCCCCCTGGGGAAAAGGGGGAGCTGGGTGGATCACAAGGCCCCCTGGCCCACGGCTGACTCAGGGAAAGCCTGTCTGCCTCTGTCATCTCCTTACCAGTTCCAGGTCTCCCTTACTGGGTGGAATAATTGCTGTCCCAAGATAAGCTCTGTCCCACTTCTAGTAATTTCCCCATAGATATCTACCCAGCCAAACATCTCAGTCCACGAGGAAACCATTCTGGAGGAATATTCCTTGAAGAGCTTTGTTTGGGGCCTGCTCTGCTCTCGTATCTTGGGGAAGGCTCTGAGGGTAGAACTTGGTATTGTGGGTCTGCAACTCAGAGGAGATGAATATAACCTGAACATTGTTCAGTTCGTTACACATCATGTAGGTATTATAATAACATGTTCTGAAATTAGATAATTATTCCTGTGATATCTTTGCCAAGCTTCAGTGTTTCTGTTATGATTTGAAAGTTCAACACCCCCAGGGGCCTGCGCAGCAGGCACAAATGCACATATAACACACACACACACAAGCCCGTGGAGCGGTAGCCTTGCACACAGGAACAAAGACATTTCAACTGTCTGCCTCTCATTCTCACTCTGTCTCCCTCACCCGCTCTCAGACACACAGACACATACAATCTGAGATGGAAACAGGTTTTTGGCTTCCGAAAGAAAGGGATTGAACTTTTTGAACAGATTAGAGTTTCTGAATTGGCAGTTCTTGAGTTCTTAACCAAATATTGCCTGTTTCTTTTTTTTTTTTTTTTGCCACCCAGGGAGAGGAACCATTTCAAAGAATTGAAAGACGTGAAACATTGCCGCAGCCCCCTGCTCTGAACACCAGGCAGGGCCCGCAGCCCGGGCTCTACAGGCCAGAGTCCTCAGGCCACTGTCCTGCTGGGAGCCCTCAGTGCCATCTTCACAGGAGAGCCTTCAACTGCAGTCCTCTCTCTGTCTCCCAGGGCTCAGACCAGAGTGTCTGTGCTAGTTCGGGAAGGCTCAGCACTTTAGACACACTGTGTTTTCTTGCTCTTTCTGCCACATCACCACCCTATGCAAAACGCTAGCTTAGATACCAATCCTTGGGAGGGAGGCAGATGGCCCAGACTCCAAAATGCTCAATTTCCTTGAAAGTGTCTTTTAAATACCTTCTTTCTGCATGTTTCTGTCAAATCTTCCTAGGCTGCCTCCATTGTTATACCAACCTCCTGTCCAGCAGCCTTCCTTTTTTTTTCTTTTTCTTTTTTTTTTTTTTTTTTTTGAGACAGAGTCTCACTCTGTTGCCCAGGCTGTAGAGTGCTGTGGCATCAGCCTAGCTCACAGCAACCTCAAACTCCTGGGCTCAAGCAATCCTTCTGCCTCAGCCTCCCAAGTAGCTGGGA
>CAUYRT010025856.1:0-32035 GCA_963574885.1 Lepilemur ruficaudatus | reverse complement strand
AACTAGAATCTATTTAGAACTCAGGAAAATCAGCAAGAAAAAATCAAACAACCTTATCAAAAAGTGGGCAAAGGACATGAACAGAAACTTTTCAAAAGAAGACAGAATGGCCAACAAACATATGAAAAAATGCTCAACATTTCTAATCATCAGGGAAATGCAAATCAAAACTGCAATGAGATATCATTTATCTCCAGTGAGAATGGCCTTTATCAAAAAGTCATAAAACAATATTGGCATGGATGTGGAGAGATAGGAACACTCCTACACTGTTGGTAGGACTGCAAACTAGTGCAACCCCTGTGGAAAGCAATATGGAGATACCTGAAAGCGATACAAGCACATCTACCATTTGATCCAGCAATCCCACTACTGGGCATCTACCCAAAAGAACAAAAGACACTCTATAAAAAAGACACTTGCACTCGAATGTTTATAGCAGCACAATTCACAATTGCAAAGTTATGGAAACAACCCAAGTGCCCATCAATACAAGAGTGGATTAATAAAATCATACCTTTTGTTTTAATGTGTGTGTGGAGGGGTTGCCATTTTTAATTCCCTTGAATTCTAGAGCAAAGTCTGAAATTCTTGAATTTCACACTTTTACTATTACTGCTAGATGTTCTTGAGATTTTGTAAACCTGTATTAGTAAAGATTTAGTGTTTTAATTAGCCCAGGGATTACTGCTGAAAATAAAGAGATTAAGAAAGGAACTCTAGTGTCCTGGTGTGTAACATATTAACTTCTGTTAAAGGGTTTGGAAAGCAATATGACCTATAAATTTCACTGTTAAAAATTACCTGAAATTTTAAACTTGAAGGGATCACTTTGTTTGTTTGTTTTTAAATTGGACATCACTCCTGGAGACATTTTAATTTTCTTTAGCAAAATCAAATTATAATCAGTGAAGATGAAAGACGGTTAGTTGCATCTTATCTTCTTAGAATAACGTGAAATCGTGAGTTCATTTTACATGATTACAAACTAAATTTACCCCACATCTAATCTTTAGCATGAAAACTGAGAAAACATGTGAGTTCTTTAATAAACTCAATCATTTTTAAGATGAACATGTCAGTTATGACTTTAGAAATGAAATTAATTTCTTAGGGATTATATTATTGCAATTAGAGAACATTTAAGCATATGGATAAAGTGAATTTATTTATATATATATGATATATTTAAATTTATATATGTCTCATATACACATAATAAAATCTTTCTCATTAACATGTGGTAGGAGGATGAAAAGTAGGAGTATGTGGATGATAGATAAATCTTGAGAAAAGGGGAAGAGAAAGATCATAAAAATAGTTTTTTAGTTTAGACCAAACATTAATTTACATTATACTTTTTCTTCAATTGCAACCTTCTTTTTCTGTAGAAAGGAATGAGGATAGATTGTTCAAATTTTCAAAATATGTTCACTAGATGAAGTCTTAGGGATGATGTGTATGGTATAACTGATCCATTTCAATTAGAGAAAAAAATGAGGCAAAAATGAAAGCCATAATTTTACACCAATAACAAACAAAAAGTTTTATTTAGCAATTATAAAAATCCAGGTCTCCTGGTTATCAATTTAGGATTTTTTACGCTGTGCTTCACACCAAAGATTCAATGATTATTAATAATAGCAATGAAGATAAAATAACATAAAGTTACTAAAAAACGTGGAGGAAGTCAATCCTGAAAGACTTCAGAGATAGATTCTTGAAGTTAGTCTTCAGCCAAAGTTCTCCAGGTGTGGAGGAGTGAGGGCAAGTGGAAGGGTAAGTCAGGCTGGAAGAATGGCCCATGCAGAGACACACAGGGGAGAAAGGGCATGGCCAACTCAGTGAACTAGAATTATCCTTGCTTGGTCACAGCTGTTCAGAAAGTTATTGGAATTTTTTGAAATGATAAGGAAAAGAGCAGTTCGGGAAAGCTTTGTCTTCCTTGTAAAGACTTTGAACTTAAGGATTTGTCGAGTTATTGAGGGAAATTAACTTAATGTCAAAATGCAAGGTCATTTAAAGGAAAATACTAGGTAGCTTATGTTTTATTTTGTGTTTGTGTGTATGTGTGTGTGTTTGTTTTAAAATTCAAAACAATCTGAGTGAAAATCCAGACTGGTCTAGTTACTACCTGTGGGAACTCATGCAAGTACTTATGCCCCTAACTTTTATTTCTTCCTTGTAAAATGTAGAACATGTTATCTATCTTAAGGTATTTAAGGAAGACTTATTCTAATATTATCTTTGACTACAATAGAGTGGACGCTAAGTACAAAAAAAATCTCAATAAACATCACTAATTGTTAAATACCATGTTCTCTCTACAATAACTTATATTATTATTAATACTATTTCTAGCAACCCTATAAAATAGGCATTATTGTTATCGGTTGGCAGATGAAGACACTGCAGTTAGAAAGTTTAATTAAATTCCTCAAACCACAGAGACCGTAAGTAATTGGTGGAGCCAGGATTTAAACTCAGGAATTAACTCTTAACACTGTGCTCTAGTACCTCTATTGCTGGATTAGAAATTGGAGATCATGTCGTGGAGGGATTACATGGGAAACAGAAGCATCATATCACAGATGATTTCAAGCACTAAGATAAGAGGTAATGATTAGCATAGTAAAATCAGTAACACTGGCGGGTATTTGGCTCTTCCATCTCTAGTCTTCATCTCTGTCTATAAAAGGACTTGGAGTTCGAGGGGATAGAAGGTTATCTTTGGTTTCTGAAATCACAAGTCTAAAAGTAGTTGATTTACTGTGGCATTTGATTTCCTTACATTTGGTGGGAGATGTAAAGAGAATACGATCTCATCTAAGTGAAATGGGAAAGGGAAGACTCCAATAAAATAGTTCATAAAGATCAGGAATGGCTAAAAGGCACTGAGACTAGTGTCTTGTGCCTGAGTGAATGTCTGTTTATATGGCAAGTTTGTCCGTTTTCTCTCAGGACCTATTTTCTCGATAAAAAAAGGGGATTGGAGAGAGACAGCAGGGCAGAGAGAGAATGTTAGCAAAAGGCTTACATTCTTGTGTCTGGCTTGAAAATATGCATTATTTTTCGTTATTAAATTGAACAATAAAGAAGAAGGGAAGGTTACAGATATCTTGATAATATCTACCCTATGAAGACCAGTGCTGACCCCAGAAATGAGGTTTGGGGAGAGCTTAGGGGAGTTATGTTTAGAGAAGATCAAGCTGGAACAAATCATCACTTAAAATAACTATCTCAAGAATGTATTCACCTGCCAGGCTCTGAAAATCTCAAAATACTCCCCACGAAAATGCCACCATTTGGATGTTTGACACGCAAAGAACATTAATGGCCAAAAGTGTCCACCAGGAGACAGGCAACAACCAAAAAAGCCTGTTACATAGGCAGTCGTGTATATAAGGCAACCTGTAAATTCTCTCCTGTTCTTATATGGTTGCCACAAAAAAAGGTGGGGGAGGGGAGAGAAAACAAAGAACTAGCAGTTTCACAATCACACACACACTTCACACAGACGCACACACATGCAGAGGAGTGGGTCGGGAAAAACAAAGGGAATGTGTGTGTATGACTAGAATTTGAAATTAAACAAAAGTTTGGTTTTTGGCTCTTTGCAATGGAAGCCTCTTGTCTCCTTAAAAAGTGGTAAGAGATGGAGATTCACAACGCATTTTTCAAAGAAATATCAGAAAGAGTTTCATACTTTCACACAACCCAATTAAGATTATTTAATAATTGAGCTATATCTTTAAGAATGTATTGTTTTCAGAGCTTTTTTTGAGGATGTTATGGAATGATTTTTTTTAGAGTAGTTTCTTTCTTTTTCCAGGAGATAGTTAAAAGCGAAAGTTGAAAGCCCCGGTGAATCTGTTCTTGGTAATTCCAAAAGCACTTAGGTTCTATTTCAATTTTCCTTTCCATTTTGACCATGAAGGCAGGTGCCATGTGTTGTAGGGGCACGATTTGTGTAGGTTGGATTTTTATTTTTTGTAGCTTTTGGCATACCTACTGCCGCCAGCTTCCCCCAAATGCCTAGTTTAGCATAACTCAGTTACTTCCCCATCTGTTCTTCCACCTTATTTTTTTCATATTCAGCATTGCGTAGTGGGGAAAAGACTGGCGAGATCAACACATACAAGAGCTTAAGAAAATAGACATTATATTTGATGTTGTACCTAGTAGACTTTTTTTTAATAATCTGAGTTCTTGGAAATTTCAAGCATATATATATATATAAGCAGCAAGAAATCAAAGTTGCAAAATTTTAAAAATCATACAAAATGGGTGTTCTTATTTATGGACCTTGAATTCAACAAAGTTTGAGCCAACAATTAAATACTGAATTTCTCACTCTTTTCCTTTGTTTAATTGCCAATTGAAGGATTCAGTAGTGAAAGCATGAGAAATATCCATTGATGATTATGAACCTTGAAGAGCTGACATAACTCTTTGTGGAAAGTAGATTAAATTTTGAGGTTATTTGAACCCCAACGCAATTGCAGAATTTCGCTGATCTTTATTTACTTAAAAATAAATAAGTTCCTACCTACTCATAGCTACTTTTTAATGTTGTGTTTTGTACCAGAACTGGCATCATATATCATTTAATGTGCCAGCTACTAATTAACAGAGTAAGTAAAATTTGAATTTTCAGTGATTAAAAGGCTTAACACTTTATTCACGTTGTATTTGCTATTTTAATTTTTTTCTTTGATTTAAAATACAGCTGGCAGTTGGTGATCTTAGAACACAGATTTTCCTCCTGACCTTGAAAGAGTTGTGTTTCATTATAAGATTTATTGCCACCTAGGACCTTCAAAATATGTAATTCCTAAATTTAAAAATTTTATAGGTTATGAAAAAATAGTACTAAGCAATGCTCAGGCCAATAGAATGCACACAGTATTTAGGAATATACATTCTCTGGTGCATCTCATTGCAGCCTTCATTTTTGAATTATACTCACCACTTTAATGTGATTATTGACTGAATTATGCTATTTTGTCAAAGGCCAATCCCCACTATAGTCCTGTGGGAAAGAAGACTTACTATTCAGTTAATTACATTTGTCCTATTAAGTCTAAAAATCTCATTGACTCTCCAAGTTCTCAATTTCTATTGCTCATAGGTGAGTTTATTGATGTATCTTACCACATTCTGCAATCCTCACTGCAGTGCATGCTGTCATTCAATTGTCCCTAATTTAAAAGGAGTCTTCGATTCAGCTCTGTAGAATTACAGGGGTCAGAAGTTATAAACATGTTCCTGCTGCTTCTGCCAGTCTATATTTTAGTTTGCAACCTGGGTCTCAGAAAATGTCAGTCGTGGAATTTGCTTTTCTTAAAAGCAAATAATATTTTATGTTACTTAATTGTTTATAAATTGCTCACATATATATTATCATTTAGTCCTCTACGTATCATTATTATCCCAAATTTACAGATGAAGAAATGGAGGCCCAGAAAGTCAAAGGACTAAAGTCGCTCAATTTACAAATGTGGTCCCCAAATACAATGCATCTGCCCTATTTCACAATTTTCCATTTTTTCCTGACAGATACTTTGAGAGCACAAATTTGCGCCCAGAGTTCCAAGGCGTGAATCCTAGCTCTGATCACTTAATAGTTGCATTAGGGAAGTTGCTGCTCTCTTTGTGCCTTATTCTCCTCATCTGTAATGTGAGAATAAGAATACTATAACTGCCATATAGAGTTGCAGTGAGGTTAAAATCAGTTAAGACGTGTAAACACTTAACAATCATTCATGACACAATCACAGTGTCTATAAAAGTTAGCTGTAATTAATATCAGATTGGTTTCCCCTTCCAATACTCAACTAGAGTCATGCTTGTAGAATAAAAATAGCTGGATAGCTTGGATGTCTCTGGCCCTCTTTCCAGGATGATCATCATCTGGACCAGGCTCTTCTTAAAGAGTAAGAGTTTTGCAGGTAAATCAGCTGGCACCATATACATTTTTTTCTGTTTTGATACAAGTAGTCTAATTTAATGTCATTTGATACATGTCAGCAGTTTTCCCACTCAAGTTGTGAAAAATGAAACTGAGATAATTAGCACAGCTAATTAATTATGTCATAAGGCATGCCTCAAAGAACACTTATAAATAATGACTTGCAAAACAATAATTGTTACACTTTCGAATATGGTCAAAACTCTAGGAGAAAAGGAAGTTTAGAAAGTTATATTTGTATTTGTTGATGTATGTTGTTGTTTGTTTATGATATTAAGGAACGCAGGGAGGTTGATATGCATTTAAATGACTATATTTGGTTTAAAATAACAATAATTCATTGTTACCTTTGTGTCAATGGTTTCTCATTTTCTTTTTTGATTTATAAGGATAAATTTGCTAGGTAGTAATGTCTCAGTTTTGCTAGATCTTTGTCACAGTTAGGAGATTCATGGTCAAGGTAAAAGTCAATTTTAGGAATAACTGCTAAGCTGTATAATCATTCAATCAACATCACAGAGCAGTAATCATCCTTCCGCAATTTGATTTACGTTAAGGCTTAGCATGCCCCGAATGCCACTTCTGGCACTTGGAAGACGTTTAAGTTGTGGAAAGTTGATCAACTTCTCTAAACTTCTGTCTACTTGCTTACAGAATAGAGATGGTAATTCTCATCTGAGTACTGTCGTGAGAGTTAAAAATGAGATGATTTACATAAAAAATTTGACCCAGTACCTGGTCCAGAAGTAAGTTTTTTAGTGCAATATATTTAGCTATTAGCATTTTATTTTAAGCATTGTGTTTATTTATTTTGGTGACACCTGGAACACTACGTTACTAAATATTATTTATAAATTGATAATATTTGATTTTTTAGTGAAGATTATACTTATATAGAGACAGAAATTTCAAATTGCTTTGCAAGGCTTATAGAGAAAAGGAACAGACTACATTCTTGCTTCCCAACTTTAGTTTCCTCTTCTCTGGTTTCAAAAAGTGTAACTATTTCTTCTGATCTTTTTCTCTATGCTACCACATAAAGTGCTTTTACTGTTCTTTCTTGATTTCTTAGTTTGTGCGATTAGTTTACTTATGTAGCTCAGTTTTGTGCACAACCTCAAGTTTTCTCCGTCTGTGAAAAGTCTTTGCTAGGTGACTATTACATGACTGTGTAACGTTTCCAGCTTAGCCATGTAGAATATTATGATTACACTTAATTAAAAAAAAAATTTACATGCTTGAAGCTCCGACTTGAGGGGGGAGGGGGGCAAGGGCAATAAAAAAAAAATTTCCCCATCATTATGCAGAATTGCTCTCTGGATGACCTTGGACTGACCTACTTCTCCCACTTTCTTGCTTTTAGTTCTCAGGAATAACTGTAGAAGGGACTGGGAATGCAACACCTTGAGATAGGGAGGGACTGCCTGCAACAGCCCACACTCGTTCCTCCCACCAGAGAGGAATGTAACATCTTGAGTTAGGGAGGAACTGCCCAGGGCTGCTCACACTTTGGGCTTTGTTCATCTTTCCCCTGGAAGCAGGATGTCCTTCAAAGCCTCACCCTGTGAGTCATAAGGTCCCTCCGCTGTGGTACATTTGAGACATGGATAATCAAGACTCCATCAACCTGAGGCAGCTTTCTTGAGTCTCGGGGGGCCAGCTCACAATGAAGAGGGGTCTTCTGTCCCTTGCTGCCTATCTAAATGTAATAAAGCCACTTAACATAACTTGTGTGTGAGTGTGTTTTGTCTCACTGGACTGAGACATGAGGTAACCGATGCATGACGGACTTAAACAGTAGTCCAGAGGGCAGTGGGCATAAGGCTATGGACTCCTGTTTCTGGCGGTTGATGTAGTCATGATCTTTGCTAGTCTCTGCGCAGTGTGAGTCCTCTCTTGAGTTTGGTGATTAGCAAACCTGCTTTGCACATTAATTCTTGACTGTATTGCAACATAATGTCCAGACAGCTCTATCTGTTGTTCCAACCTCAAGTGGTTGCTTTTCCTAATATGAAACTCCCATCCTATGGAGCCATCTTCATCATCATTCTGAGTAATATTCTTCATCTCTCCCTAGGAGACATGAATATTCCTGCATCCCACTTTTTCTTTCTTCATTTAGCCCTCATCAGAGAGAAGCAATTGTCTCTTAGTGTCTTCCTGAGAAAGAATACTTCTAAGAAATAAAAGCATTGGGAATTGATAAAGAAGAAAATGTCTTTATTTGTGGGGGTTGGGCCTAGAAGAAAGGATGGATGGATGGAAAGAATGTGAGCAGAGTGAATGAAGGGACAGACGAAAATGCCTGCCCGTAGCTGCTTCTTTGCTGTGTGCAAAGATCAGCTGAACACAGCTGACCTGTATGGATGTCCTTAAACAAATTAGCAAATGGCCCTGACCTTTGCACATGTCCTTGGAAATAAATAGCGGAAGGACCTTAGCTGGGGAGGCCATTTTCTCCTTCAGACTTTGGTCTCTCCCATTCTCTCTAAACACTATGGGCTTTGAGTAATTATTCCTTCACTACCGAGCACTGGAGGGAAAAGCTGCTGCTATAATTATTAACAGTTTACCTGGCTATAAAATGAGTGGTCCAAAATTACTTGAAGTGTAGCCGCTAGCATCTCAGAGATTATGGTGCTATTGAGAAATTCAATGCCATTCTGATAACCAAACTCATGGAGGTGACCTATATCACCTGTCCACAATATGTAAAAGGATGCTTGGTGGACCCTGCGCTGGGTCTTTTATCATCCATTGAATAGGCACATTTTGGGTCATGGAAATCTATAATTTCATGACATTCAATTAGGAGAAATTGTGGGTTTTTTAAATTTTTTCAGTTCCATTTTTGCTTCTGAATATTCCTAAATGTCTATTTTAGATAGTTAGACTTTCTGGACTGATACTTTAAGTGTCTTATTTTTGTTTCCGTATTTTCCATTGTATTCTTTTTTGTTATTTTTAATTTCTGGGAGATATCATTAATTTATCATTTTTTTAAACTTTTATTTGAGGGCTGGCTGGAAGTTATCTAAGCATGGAATATGTTCTCCTTATATGAACAATGGCTAGATACTTTCCAGACAGCATTATTTAATATGTATTTTAAATGTCTCCTATTATGCAAATCCAAGAACTTTTTTAGATCCCTGCATGTGCTTCTTGTTTGTCTTGTTTTGTTTTGTTTTTAATCCTCCTTTTCTTCTTTCATGCTTGTAACAGTTTCACTTATGTATCTGACGACAGTACTGAGAACTTACTTTTAATTTTTTTCCGTATTGTTTCTATGGTCTCTTTCCTCTGAGATCTTTTTTATTATTTATTCATTTTTGTTTATCTGGGTCATTGTGGCTTGTTAACGATTGTATTGATTTGTTTTCTTTTTTATATCTATTTCGATTTATATTTTGCTTTTTAAAAAAAATTTCCCTCCAATTTCTTTTGATTCTTGGCATGGATTTATATTAAAGAGTTAGGAAATAAAATGCTAATTTGAATCTCTAAGTACATGTGTTGTCTTTGTTAGCTGGTATAGTTCAATCTAAAGGAGTCTTGATGATTTTATTTCTAGGTGTCTACCAACCTTGACTACATGTCTATAGTTAATTAAAGCTGGATATTTCACCAGAGAGGATTCACCGAATCCCCTGTCTGAAAGTGTTTGGCACTAGGGTAAATGATTGTGGAAGAGCTCATTGCTCAATATAAGATTTCCATTATTTCCCTGATTTTGTGATAGCCCCAAATTTAAATATGTCGGATATCTCCTAACCAAAATATTGCTCTTTCAGTGTCGCCAGAAAGTAAAACTGTTTTCAGCCTCATGGGCACCACCAAATTCAGGTAAGGGGAACCTCCAGTTCTCACACTTCAGAGTTGCTGGGTGCTGATCACTCTGCTTCCTCTGCCGGCTTGTAGTTCAGGGATCTCTGTACAAATTCGGTTGTCATTGACCTATCTGCTTTTCAGCTTTTAAAATGTTGTGCTACTGTCTTCTTTTTTTATTCTAGTTGTCCTTGTGTCTTCATCCCTTTATTAATCTGCTTGTAGTAATTTTAATGGGAGTCAGGAGATACAAGCAGTCAGGAACAAAATTTGACGAATATTTTTTCAGTGTAAGAGAATGAGAAATAGTCACAGAAATAGAATTCCACACCCACCTTTATCAAGCTGTGATACCCCAAACTAGACTTCTAAAAGCTTTTTACACCTAATTCCAAGCAATAAAAATTTCCATTGCTACAAAATCCTAATCATTGAAGTGCCGGCTAGAACAGCTGCCAAGAAGAAATGACCATTACATGAGTAAAACATTGGTTGGTCATTAAATAGTGACAAACAGTACTAACAAATATTTTCCCCAAATGCATGAACTGGAATGCTCTTCACATAGCGAGCAAGACAGAATGACAATCACCTGACTGTTACACTTTGCTATTAATGAATTCATTTAAAGCTGTTGCATCATGCAAGGAGGATCACATCTACAAAGTAAAGCTTCTCTCTCAATTATTTACTAAAATTTCAATTTTCTGATAATGAAAATGAGGCATACGATTTGTTGATAGTTTATGGATATTAACTAGTGTAATATGTGTGAACTCATGAAAGAGCGGTACACACAGAGCACTTTCATCTCACTGGAAAATGGCCCGGCTTTGCTGCTCTTGTCCTCCCCGATTTCGTGTCTCTGACAACGTGTGTAAAGCAATGCCCTGCCCGTGAAACAACAGTCTCCTGGCTTGACTTCAGTATAAAATCTCAGTCTGTGTATCTCTTCATGGTATTGAACTAACTAGCAAGGTGGCAAGAGAAAATGACAATCTCGTATAAAACTCAATGTGTGGAGATAAAGTGCCTGTCAGAATCCCTTTCCCTAAGGGAAGAGCAAAGCCTGCACGTCGGAAAATGAGCAGTGTGACAGGCTGCGCTCCACCCTGAGCTGAAAGGAGAAGGGTCTGCTCCTGCCCCCAGGTGTTCATGTACAGGGCTCAAGGCCAAATGCTTTGGCCAGGCAGGAAATGGCGATCTATCAGGGGCTAGCCAGCACCCCCGACGAGCTTGGTTAGGGTAATTAAATGAATCTGTCTTAATATTTTTATGGATAAAATAGGAAGATAATTATTTATCAAAATTTTGCACTACAGCATAGTCTAGAAATAGATCTTAGCATTTCACATGACATGAAATTAGATTGAAAAGTGATTTGAAAAATGAAACCTTTTAATCATGGCAGCTAATTATCTTGCAGTTTCTTTAGTGCCCTCCTGGATTTCTCACACTTCACCCCCACACCCCATTTCCTTGTCTTTGCCTTGCTCTCTGCCTCCCACCCTCACCCCCTCAAATCTGGCTTTCCAGGCATCTTTTGGGAGCATGGAACAGTCTTGTGTGGACAGTTCTCAACTACTTAAATTCAGACCTTTCCCATTTCACGTATTAAAGTTTGGATGTTGGGACAAAGAATGCAAAGTCTCTGTCTTATCCTTGGTGGCCTCTTAGACCCATGGAATTGGACAGTAGAAAGGCATGAGGAGAAACACCTGTGTTTTGTTTTGCTTTGTTTTGTTTTCCTTCAATTATATTCCCTTTTCTTTATAGAGGGAGCCAACAGCTGGAGCCAGGATTTAATCACCTCCACCGCTCTCCCCCCTCTTTCAATGATATGCTGATTCACCCGCTCTTGGGTTCCAGGTTCTGTGCTCAGCCCCTATGAACTAATAATCACAAGACAGTGCTTCTGATTTCAAGGAGCTTATAGGTAGAGTCAGGATTTAAACATATAAATCTTTGAAGTCATATAAGTGCTCAAAAAAATTCAGTGAAGTGTTCTTTGCAAATAGAAAAATAGGTTTTGATTGCTGAAGCTCAGGAAAGATTCGTAAAGGATATCAGGCCTGGTATGAATCTTTAAATGAAAATAATAGTTCACTAGATAGATCCAGGCAAAAAAAGAAAAACTGTAAAGTTTGTAGATGTGAAAGAACTTTGCTTATTAGAAAAACAAAACTACACTTAACTGATATCTGGAAATTCATGTTAGGTCCTCTTTATTATTAGAGCAAAAAGGAGACCTATGTGTTGTAAGTCCTTCTATATAGTAAAGGAAAAGAATCCAAGACTTACTTCTGAAGGATTCAAGGAGCATGAAACAGGTCTTTTTGCAGAGAAGCGTCATGCTAAATTGCATTTTAGGAAGATCACTCTAACTCTGGTGTGGCAGATAGTTTGGGAGACATAAGGAAAAACTGGAGGCAGGGATAATCATTAGATACCTACCTCAATAAGTCAGGCAAGAGGTAATCAGGGACGAAAGTGCGGTTGTCACAGTAAATACCAAACAGAAGTCATAAATAATATGAAAATGTGGAATAAACATAATATGCCAGTGAGACAGGGGGAGGAGCAAAGAGTTGTTGTCAGGTTTGGGGCTGAAATTAAAAGCGCAAAGACAACAAAGAAAATAGGTGACTTCTGTTGTCAGTTTTGGACATGTCTCGTTAGACGGTATTTCACTCTTTACTTATTCCTATCCTTTTGCAGATACCAAAGAAATTGAAGCATGGTGGTTTAAATCCTGACTCTACCTGCTTGAAGCTGTGTTATTTTGAGCAAACTGCTTAGTTTCTCTTTGCTTCAAATTATTCATTTATAAAATCAGGTGAATTTTAGTCTTTAAAGGTTTGCTAATAGTTTATTAGCAGGACTTGGCATACAGTAAGCACTAAAAATGTTTATTGTTGCTGTTGTGTTGATGTTATTATTATCATTATCATTCTTATGTTTGGCTTTGAGGCAGGGAGAAAATTGAACTGATATAAACTACCATTCTAACATCTCCATTGCTATGAGTTTATATTTGCCACATCATAGATCAAGTTACCCTCTATAAACTGTGTTTGTACCTCTACGTAATAAATTCATAATACTTCATTGAATCTATTTTCTCAAACTTCATTCATTTACGTAAGCTCCTTGCTTGGAATTCTAGAATAACCAAATTTTTATCTACCTCTCCCCTCTAATCATTGTCTTTATAAATTCTATTCTCAAAGGTGAAAATACAATTATACTTCCCCTAAAAGTTCATTCTGCATTATCTACTCAAACATTTATAGAGTTTTATGGCCAATACTTAGTTTTGTTTCTTTTAATGCATTTTTATTTCCATATTATATTGCCAGTCATCATATAACATACAAATGTACATGTGAACATAAAAATGTACATGTATTGTCCACCTCTCTCATGCCTTAGAATCTTTTTATATCCTTGAATGTACTGAGCATAGTGCCTTCTTCATAACATAAAATCAATAAATATATATATTGAAAAAATAAATATATTAATTAATGCAAGAATTAACCACTTGATTCTAACGATTTAATAGAATAAGCACACATTATCAGATTCTTCAAACAAGCTTGACTTATTGTTTATTTTTTAAAGTTTAGAATTAAGGGAGCCCAGAGACAAATGAGGTCTCTACGTCATCCAACTCTGTCTTATTTATTGTTTTATCTTGTTTCAGTTGTTAGGGAGATAAGAATGATCGTCTCTTCAGTATTATACAATTTTGTTTCTGATTTAAATCATTGAACACAAAATATTTTAATCAATTAGCACACATACTTAAAATTTTTTTTGCATGCATGTAAAAGTAAAGAGAAAAAGGAAATTAAAAATAAGAAGAGAAAAAATAAGAAAACAAGTCAGAATAGGAATAAAAATGCTATGCAATTAGGGAGATTAAAGAAAAAAATAGAATTAATCAACAGAAAAGGAAGGCTGGTGATTATTCCAAGATAATTTTTATATAAAACACTAAATACAATGATAATGTCATATTTACCCTGCTTTTACTCATGAATGGCTGCTCAAATATTATAAACAATATATTCAATGATGCTTCAGGACTCTGTTCTTCATTAACCTGGATAACCTTGACATGTAGAAACAGTTTAATGTTTTTTCTAATGCTATTAGAAAGCAGAAGTAATTCTAATTCATAAAACTAGGCCAGGAAGCAATTGACCCAATCAGACTGTGGATTCCCTTATGCCATTTTTTAATTAGAAGTTTGTAAAATTCTTTCTAGTTCTAAATTCCAAAAATCTCTCACATGAAAAAATCTCTGGTTATCTTTCAAAACTAAAATTCTGTGAGACCCACTTCATGTGACAATTCTGAAAATGCAGCTCCTTCTACTGCTTAAACTGGATTGTTTGATTGCACCAAATGGCATCACACTTTTCTTCAGATGATTTGCATGGATGAGAGCTAGCAGATAAATTTCTACAATGCCATATTTGATATGTTTCTTTTCATCTTGACTATTATATTCTGGATTCAAGGTATATAATTACATTCTGAGAATATTAGCATCTGTCTAGTAAGAAATGGAAAGCTTCAATTTTACTGCAAATATTAGTCATGCTGTTTTCTTAGAAACCACAAGTTTCAAAGGCATAAATGCCCATGGATAAAGAGGAGGAGAAAGTAAAGCAGAGGGTGGGATGGCAAAGGGGAAGAAGAATCATCTGCAAGTCTGAAGAAGTTATTTAAATATGTGAGAAATAAAATGGAAAGGGAAGGGAGCAGGGAGGAAAGGAACAGAATATGAAAGGAAATCTAATGGCATTCTTCATTTTGGCCTTGGGAACCCTAAGAAAAAGTTAAAGTAGAGAATGGAATAGCATTATAAGTGAATAAATTTTTCTACTTGCTTTTCCAACTGGTGGCCTTGATTGCTTATGTGTGTACATCAAGCTAATAATAGTGATAGCAATAATAATAATATAACCAAATAAACTTTTTTGAGAAAAACTTTTCTTCAGTGAAAAAAGTTTAAAGGAAATTTCTCAACTAATGGGAGCTCGTAATACTCACTACCTAAGGGATAAATATTCCTTGGGAAATATAATACCAACAGAATTTTTCAGTCCTAGCTCTAGGAATATTAAGGTAAACACACTGTGTGCCATGGAGGTTAAGTGGATAACTCTAATCAATTTAAAATCAGCTAATGCCTAGACCTGAGCAGAAGAACCAGCCAAGCAAGAAGAAGACAATAATTTTTGCCCCTGCCTTCTAGTGAAATCTTTTTCTAGAATTATCCATGTTGGTTAGTCACCAAACAATACTAGAACTCACGAAAATTTAACATACAACATTTATTCTTGCCTCCTTTCTCATCAGAATCTGATGTCACCAAGTATTGATATATTTTCCTTCATTCAACAAATATTTGGTTATTTACTATTTGGCACATACTATTGTAGGACCTCATGAACTAGCAGTAAATCAAAGCCTTATATCTTTTAAGCATTTTTTTAAATCTCTTCTTTTCTAGAAAGAAATAAATAGTAAAGACCAGGTGTCTGCAAACTATGATACATGGGCCAAACGGGCCAAATCTAGCCTACTTCCTATTTTGTGTGACCATCAAATAAGAATGGCTTTTACATTTTTAATGTTTGAAAAGAATCAAAAAAAAGGTTTATATTATGTGACACATATTCTTATTATATGTGTTACAGTGATCTGTGATCAGTGTTCTTTGATGTTATTATTGTAATTTGTCTGAGGTATCACAGACCTCGCCCATAAAAAGCAAAAAACTTAATGGATGGACATTGTGTGTCCGATTAACAACCCTACAATGATTTCTAAGTATTCAAGTGAAAGAAAGTCACATGTCTTTCACTTTAAGTCAAAAGCTACAAATGAGAAGCTTAGTGAGGAAGGGATGTCAAAAACTGAGACGGCCAAAAGCTAATTCTCTTGTATTAAATAGTTTGCTAAGTAGTTAATGGGACTGCAAAGAAAAAGTTCTTAAAAGAAATCAGAAGTGCTATTCCAGTGAACACATAAATGATATGAAAGTAAAAGAGACTTGTTGCTGATATGGAGGAAGTTTAGTGGTCTGGATAAAAAGTAAAGCAAGACACAACGTGCTATTAAGTCAAAACCTAATCAAGAACGAGATCATAACTCTCTTAAAGTCTACGAAGTCTGATAGAGGTGAGGAAACTGCATAAGAAAAGTTTAAATCAGCAGAGGTTGGCTAATGAAGCTTAAGGAAAGAAACCATCTTTATAATGTAAAAATGCAAGGTAAAGCGCAGAGTGCTGATGAAGAAGTTGCAGCAATTTATCCAGAAGATCTACCTAAGATTATTGATGAAGGTGGCTGCACTACACAACCGATTTTCAATGAAGATGAAATAGCCTTACATTGGAAGAAAATGCAATCTAGGACTATCGTAGCTGGAGGGAAGAAGTCAAATCAGCAAGAAAACATCAAACCACTCCATTAAAAAGTGGACAAAAGACATAAACAGAAACTTTTCAAAAGAAAACAGACTAATGGCCAATAAACATATGAAAAAATGCTCAACATTTCTAATCATCAGGAAATGTAAATCAAAATCACAATGAGATATCACTTAACTACAGTGAGAATGGCTTTTATCAAAAAGTCCCAAAGCAACAAATGTTGCTGTGGACGTAAAAGAAGGGAATACTTATGCACTCTTGGTGGGACTATAAACTAGTTCAACCTCTACGGAAAGTACTATGGAAATACTTCAAAGAACTAAAAGTAGAACTACCATTTTATCCAGCAATCCCACTACAAGGTATTTACCCAAAGGAAAAAAAAAAGACATTTTATAAAAAAGACACTTGCACTCAGATCCTTCGCCCACTTTTAATTAATTTTTTTTTCTTTTGAGTAGTTGGAGCTCTGTATATTTTCTAGTTATTAATCCCTTCTCAGATGGGTAGTTTGAAAATATTTTCTCTGAGTATCTGGGTCATCTCTTCACTTTGTTGATAGTTTACTTTGCTATGCAGAAGCTGTTTTGCTTGATATGATCCCATTTGTCCAGTTTTGCTTTGGTTGCCTGTGTTTTGGGGATATTATTCAAAAATTTCTTGCCCAGACCAATGTCCTAAAACATTTCCTCAATGTTTTCTTTGAGAACTTTCATAGTTTCATTCTTAGATTTAAGTCTTTAATCTATAGTCTTATTTATTAAAGATTTGCCCATTTTACCTGAACTTGAAAAGCATTTGGGTTAACTAATTTATGTGTGTCTGTTTATTTCACAGTCAATTTGGTACCATGTAGATGACATACAAGCACACACATAGGCATACACATACATGTAAACACAATATGCAACACACACATGTGCCCATTATTTATCAAAAAAAGTCAAACAATCTGGGAGCTCAATATAAAAGAAACAGAGTTTCACACTTGAAAAAAACCCAGCCATGGCTCCTTGGGCTCTGTGAGAAAGACAGCGAATACCCCAAAAGAGAGTCTGTGGTGTCTTTTCTGTGTTTCTCAAGGGGTTAAATATTCTGGTTTCCTTCAGTAGTGACTAGCCATCTGCAAACAGGTACATTTGAACATAGTGTACCTGAGGTCAGAATCTGTGCTTTATCTGCTATACTTGAATTTCTATACCTGATATTTTCTGCCACTGTGACCAATGCTGAAAAATGTCAGTATTCTGCATTGACCTAAACATGGAACATAGCTACATGCACCTCTCCAACCAAAATACAGATAATTGACAGTTTAAAGCAAATGAAAACTAATGTTTAAAAGATCCATAAAAAAGAAGATGAGCAATAAAAATTCTATAGAGGGAGAGTGATGATAGAAGCCTTTTGATTCAACTTTAGAAAGTCCTTTTGTAGGTCCCCTGGAAGAGAGTGGAAAACCCAGAAGTTCCAATTGCTTTTCTGCTCCTAGTAATAACATTGTGCTATTTTCTAAAAGAAGTTGTAAAAGAAGTAAGTATGATATTAGTACACTAAAGAAATCTGTGGAGGTTGAAAAAGACATTCTAGAATTTCTATGACATTTCTCAGGAATCTGTCATTTCAGGAATGAACAATGGATTAATGGGGTAAATATTTCTCCTCTGCTTTTGTCACAATGAGATAATAACCTTGTGTTAATGCCTCATTTATGCTGTTAGCATCCTGAGTATGTTTGCTCAGTTGTGATATAGTGTTTCTATATATATATATATATATATATATTTATAATATTTACTTAATTGTCTGAAACTTGAAGGAAAAAGAGTATGTGCCAGTAAAGCCATTAACCGCAAAAGACTACTGCAATGTTTTCAGGAACTTTGTTCAGGAAAGCCAGCTACTCTGTTTTAACCATTTTCTTATTTCTCTGTGGATTAAATGAAAAAAATCCTCTAAAAATCTGAGAACAGTAACGAGCACTTAGTAATTTTTCATAGCATAGTATTTACATATTTATCCAACATTTTAATTGGTTTTATTGTCATTATTTTTAAGTTTTCTACAATGTAAGACAAACTACAAAACATGTTCCATACCAAGCATGGCTTAGAAAACTTTACAATTTTTGTGATGTATTAGGAGAAGATATATTTTACAGAATTCCACAATTTCCACTTAAAAGTAATTAATCTGGAATAAAATGGATTAATTAAAAAATCTTATTTAGACAAATATAATATGAAATATTTCTGGCATAATAATATCTTGGGAAAATGTGTGCTGGAGAAAGTAATAAGCTCAAGGTCAGAAGTCACACTTATGAAAATCTACTTTACCTCTTACTGCCTTCTTATAATTTAATCTTTTGGAGTTTATATTCTCTATATAACATAACGGTCTTGCAAATGTCAGTGTAAGTATCACAAGGAACAAATGAAAAGGATAAAGATCTAAAACATAAAATGGAGATATTTGTATGTTTCACCAGTTCACTAAATAGAGATATTTTAAGGTAAGACATTTTCAATCATATTATCTGGTTCTGTCCCCTTTAATTGCTTGAGTATGCTAAGATGTTTCATACTGTACCTATGGATTTCTACATGAAAACATTACATTTTGGATGAAAACAGGTGTTTTAGAGTCTGAGAAACGTTTTTATATCTTATCATCACCATTTGCCAAGCTATGCAAATTTGGATCATCATTCTGTGACTCATGTCTATCCTCTATAAAATGGAAATGCCATCTAACTTACTGGGATTCTTTAAGAATTAAGATCTATAATGTGTAGATAATAATACATATCACACTACTTGGTACATAACATGCTCTAAAGGGGCAGTACTGTGTGTGAGTGTTCTGCTTGTCTTCCTCTTTCTTCTCATCATAAATATATAATTCTTTCAGTATATGCTTGAGAATATGCAGTGAAAAATCAGCAGAGAGAGCTTTAAGTCAAACTGTAGCTCAAGAAATAAGAATAGGAGGCAGTTTAAAAATGAGAAGCTGATGAAAATTTATATTCTGTAGAATAGAAAGCCACTTTGAGACACTAATATGAAATTTTAAAAAACTCTTAATTATACACACCGCTGAGCTTTGCTTGGAGGTCAAATCCTTTCTAAGATAGAAAGGATAGTGAATCCTGTAGTAGAAGAGGCCACTCAGCTTCCCACTCCAGTATCACAGAGGGAAGAATGAAATTTGGCCACTTTGTCCTGAATTCTAAAGCATAATTTGAATGGTATTTTAACAAGTAATTCAACCATCTAAGTGTCAAATAGTCTTTTGTGATATGGTCTGGAAGCTAACAGTCTTGTAGAATATTATTCCTGAAAAGTATAATTGTCAAGTTCCAAGCAATTGACTTATACACAGATGATAACTCTCAAGCATTTGCTAGTTCAAGAGCATATGATTTAATATTTATCATATTAAATCTCTCAGAATAACTAGGCATTTTCAAAAGCTGGGCCTCTATAATTGATGTCTGTTTAAGATATGCACTGACTTTTAATTCCCTAACTTGCTTTCTCTTCTTTTGCCAACCCAAAGTAACATTGCAGTAAACCTAATTTAAGTACACCAGAAGGCAAACACTGATTTGAATATGTGAATCTTGGCATCTAGGCAAGTGCTTTATATTTAGAGTTGCTAGATAAAATAAAGGATTCCCACTTACATTTGTAGTTAGGATAAATTATGAATAATTTGTTAGTGTAAGTATGTCCCATGTGAAACTTGCTAAATCTTGAAATTTGTTTATATTGCAGCATATATGTGTGTATGTACATGCATTTATATATCCTTCATAGCATATATATAAATGCACATGTATGTGTGTATGTATATAAACATATTTTACAGCATATGCATCCTTTATATAATATATAAACATAAACATGCACATATATGTGTGTGTTATAAAGGATATATATGTGTGCCTACACACACTTTTTTAAATAGGCTAGTGTTTTCTAACACTATTTCTGACACTAAGTGTTTTGTTTTTTTTTCTGGCAATAAATACATGTTTTTCCAAACCAACTGGTTGTAGAACAACTCAGTTCGATTCTGACACTAATTCCCCGAGTTACTGTAGAGGTTGCAGGTTGAGAACTCAGTCCAGGAGACTACCCTAGTTCAGAGGCGAACCACAAATGGGGATCCCAGTCTCCCTGCACCTCTGCCTGACTGACTACAAATTTAGGGGTTCTCAGGTCTCCCTTTCAGGTTTATTTATTTATTTTTTTAAAATTTTAATAGATTTAGGGGGTACAAGTGTTTTCTTGTTGTTGCTTTTTTTCTTTTTTTTTACTTAGATTACATCAATGAATTGTATAATACTAAACTCAGGGCTTTTAATGTAACCATCACCAGAATACTGTACATTGTACATGATAGGTGGGTATTTATCTCTCATTTCCTTTCCATCCTTTCCTCTTCTTAGTTTTTGGTGTCCTCTTATGACCATATCTATCCCTTGTGTAGTTACCATGTATAAGTGAGAACGTGTGGTATTTGTTTTTCATGTTACAGATACTTCACTCAGCATAATGGTCTCCAATTCCATCCAAGTTGCTTCAAAAGACATTTCATTCCTTTTATGGCTGAAGAGTACTTCAAGATATATATCTGTATATACAATATATTTTATACATATAAAATATAAATATATCTTTATATATTTATATATAAAATATTGTATATATAATATATATTTATATATATAAATAACTTCTTTATCCATTCATCAATGGATGAGTACTTAAGTTGATTCCATATCTTTGCAATTAAAATTGTGCTGCAATAAATATTAGGGTGCAAGTGTCTTTTTGAAAAATGACATCATTTTATTTGGGTAAATATCCAGTAGTGTCATTGCTGGATCAAGTGATAAATCTATTTTTAGTTCTTTGAGGAATCTCCATACTGGTTTGCATAGAGGTTTTACCAGTTTACATTCCCACAAAAACATATGTGTTCCCTTTTTACCGCATCTGTACTGACATCTATTGTTTTCATTACATGGATCACTTTTGTAATATTGAGTCACAGCTATAAGTGTGCCCATCATCCAAATAGTGTTCATTGTACCTGTTAGGTAAGTTTTCACCCATCCTCTTCCCCCTTGCTTGATTTCCTCTGAATTTTACTTCCTCTGTGCACATGTGTGTTCATCAGCTATTTCCAATTTAATAGCGAGTACAGGTGGTGTTTGTTTTTACATTCTTTAGATACTTCACTTAGGATATGGTTTCTAGTTCCATCCAAATTGTTGCAAAATGCATTAATCTATCCTTTTTATGGCTGAGTAGTACTCTATGGTATACATATACCACATTTTGTTAATCAACTAATTAATTGATGGGCACTTGTATTGATTCCACATTTTTGCAATTGTGAATTGTGCTGCAATAAACATTTGAATACAGGTGTCCTTTTGACAAAATGACTTATTTTCCTTTGGGTACTCAGTAGCAGGATTGCTGAATCTAATGGTCGGTCTACTTTTAGTTCTTTGAGGAAATGCCATACTATTTTTCATAGAGGTTGTACTAATATATAGTCCCACCAACAGTATATAAGTGTTTCTTTCTCTCTGCATCCCCATCAACATTGTTGTTGCCATCATTGACATTGGGGGTCTTCATTATAAAATCTTTGCCTAGGTCAATATCTAAAAGAGTTTTTCCAACATTTTCTCTGAGAATTTGTATGGTTTCATGCCTTACGTTTAAGTATTTTATCTATCTTGAATTATTTTTTGTGAATTGTGAGAGATATGGATCCTGTTTCATTTTTCTGCATTGTGGCTATCGAATTTTCCCAGCACCATTTATTGAATAGGGCTCCTTTTCCCCAGTGCATATTGTTGTCTGCTTTGTCAAAGATTAGTTAGCTGTGTGTGGATGTATTTATATCTAGGTTCTCTGTTCTGTTCCATTGTTCTATGTCTCTATTTTTGTGCCAATGCTATACTGTTTTGGTTCCTATAGCATTGTAGTATAGCTTGAAGTCTGGTGATGTGATGTCTCAAGATTTTTTGTTTTTGTTTAAGATTGCTTTGCTTATTTGTGCTCTTTTCTGCTTCCAAATGCAATGTAGAGTTATTTTTTCTATATCGGTGAGATATGATGTTGGTATTTTGATGGGGATTGCATTGAATCTCTAAATAACTTTGGGTAGTATAGACATTTTAACAATCTTGATTCAATCAATCCATGAGAATGATGTATTTTTCCATTTGCTTGTGTCATCTGCAATTTCTTTCCTCGATGTTTAATAGTTCTCTTTGTAGAGAAGGTTCATCTCATTGGTTAAGTATATACCTAGGTTTTTTTTTTTTTTTTTTTTTTTTTAGCTATTGTGAATGGTATTGAGCCTTTGATTTGACTCTCAGCTTGATTGTTATCATTATATAGAAATGCTACTCCTTTGTGTACATTAATTTTGTAACCCTAGACTATGTTGAATTTATTTATCAATTTCAGGTGTCTCTTGGTTTTCTTTGGGGCTTTCTCTATATAAGAACATATAGTCAGTGAAAAGCAATAGTTTGACCTCCTCTTTCCTGATTTGAACACTTTATTTTTTCTCTTGCCTGATTGCTCTGGCTAGGAATTACAGTGCTATGTTAAATGGAAGTGGTGACAATGGGTGAACTTGTCTTGTTTTAGTTCTTAGTGGGAATACTTTCAACTTTTCCTGATCAAGTATGATGTTGGCTCTGGGTTCATCATGTATGGCATTTATAATTTTGAGATATGGTTCTTCTGTGCCTAGTTTGTTGAGGGTTTTTATCGTGTAAGGGTGGTGGATTTTGTCAAATGCTTCTTGTGCATCTATTGAGATGATCATATGATCTTTGTTTTGCTTCTGCTTATGTGATAAATCATATGTATTTATTTATGTATGTTGAACCATCCTTGTATCACTGGGATGAAGCCCACTTGGTCATGATGGATTATTTTTTTGGTGTGATGTTGAATTCAGTTTGCTAGTATTTTTACTGAGGATTTTTGCATTTATCTTCATAAGGGATATTGGTGTGTAGTTTTCTTTTTTTCTTGTGTCCTTTCCTGGCTTTGGTATCAAGGTGACACTGGCTTCATAGAATGAGTTGGGGAGAATGCCCTTTTTCTCAATATTATGGAATAATTTCTGCAGTATGGGTACCAGCTCTTCTTTGTAAGTCTGGAAAAATTAGTCTGTGAATCCATCTGTTCCATGCCTTCGATTTCTGGAAGATTTTTTATTACTGCTTCAATCTCAATTCTCATTTTTGGTCTGTTCAGTAGTTCTATTTCTTTCTGATTGAGTCTTGGGAGCATTTGTCCATTTTCTGTATGTTTTCTAGTTTATGCACATAAAGATTTGCATAGTATTTACCAATGATATTTTGTATTTCTGTGTGTTAAAAAAAAACTCCTTGTGTATTTTGCCCACTTTTTGATGGGGTTATTTTTTTTTTTTTTTGATCATTTGTTTGAATTCTTTGTAGTTCATGGATATCTGGAAGCAAAACATTACATGATTTCAAATTATACTACAAGATTCTAATAAACCAAACAGCATGGCGCTAGTATGAACGTAGACACATAGACCAATGGAATAACATAAATAACCCAGAAATAAAGCCATATTGCTATAACCAACTGATTTTTGACAAAGCAGAGAAAAACAGTTCTGAGGAAAGGGCACCCTATTAATGAATGGTTCTGAGAAAATTGGATAACTATATGCAGCAGAAAGAAACTGGATCCATATCTCTCACCATATACAAAAATTAACTTGATATGGATTGATGACTTAAATGTAACACCTGAAGTTACACAAATTCTAGAAGAAAACATAGGAAAAACTCTTCTGAACACTGGTCTAGGCAAAGAATATATGTCTAAGTTTCCAAAATAAAATACAGCAATAACAAAAATAAATGGGACTTAATTGAACTAAAATACTTTGGCACAACCATGGAAATAATCAGCAGAGTAAATAGACACCACAGAGGATGGGAGAAAATATTTGCAAACTGTACATCCAACAAAGGACTAATACCCCTCCCAGGTTAAATAATTTGCTAGAATGACTCACAGAACTAAAACAAAAATGCTTTACTTATGATTATTGTTTTATTTTAAAGGATGGAACTCAGGAACAGACAAGTGGAAGAGATGCATAAGACAAGGTATGGAGGTGAAAGCCTAAAACTTTCCCAGCACTTCAATGTGCTGTATGTTATGACAGCTGAAACTGTGCTTTGGGATTTCATAAAATAATTTCACATATGCTACTACAGAGAATTTCTCATATTTTTCTGTACAGCAGCTATCAAGAGCATTCAATAGAAGGCTCACTATCTTTTATGTAATTATGCACATAAGTAAATTAGCCCATAGCCTAGAGTCATAAAAACTTTTCTACTTCTTGAGTAATGAGGTTTATACTTTTTACTAGACATAGGACAATACATCCTATTCTGTCTCTCTTTTTTAGTTTTTGAAGAAGAACAGAGTTAAGTGTTTTGGTCCCTTCTCTTATATTCTCCTCACTGCTCCTGTAGCTTGACACTTTTCTTTTAATCTTATTGTAATATATATATGTATATATACATATATATATGTATATTTTACTTTTGTAATACTTGAGACTCTTATTGCAAAGGGTCTAACATTATTTGGAGAAAGAGACAGAATTTATATGTTTGAAATCTATATGAAATTCTAAAATTCTAAACTCATTCTTATTCCAAATGTCGTCTCTGTTTGCCTACTGAATTTCCAAAGCAGTTTTCCATTTCTGTGTGCCACTATGAATCAGTTATGACAATAGAAACAATAGTCAGTGAACAACAGGAAACAAAGAAAGGAAATTTTACTCTTTTCTCTAGCTTTGATAACTATCTTGTTAGTGAAAATTGAAATTACAGACAGTAGGCAAATTAGTTCATGGAGTAAGAAGATTATCTATCTATCTAATCTGTCTTTATCTCTCCTTTTCATTTTACATATAGAGCTGGAAATGAGAAAAAAAGGCTCTTTTCTATTTTGCATAAACTATAAACTAGAATAAAGGGAATGTATAAACTCATACCAAAGGCATTATCTGTCCTTCTCCAAGTGTGCATGTATTTTGTTTTGCAACAAAAGGACAGTATTTCATAAAATTCTCTTGCATGCATAGTAAAATTTTAGTCATTGTAGCACCCATGTCTGGCTGAGGGTTCAGAGTATAAGAGTTTACCTGATACCTCTTCAATCTAAACACACTGCTGTTTTTCTCCATTGTACTCACTATGTCACTAAGTCTGCAGTCTTAGAAAAAAATCTCTTTATGCCAGCGCCAGAAAGAAACCAAGAAGCCCTTTTCTTTCCCTTGCCAGGAAAAAAGAATAAAATCTCAAGGGCCATTATCTAATTATTAAATATTAGGTAATAGAATGGCAATTTAATAGTGTCACTTTATTAGAAATAACATTAATTGCTTAATAATAGAGAATAGATAGAGAACAATGTTAGCACTAAGGAATGCACAGCAATTATAGAAAGAAATCATAAAGCATGTCTTAACTTAAGTAAAATGTATTCCTTCCTTTATGTTAGAATGCCACACTCTAAAGCTCTAAAAACCTTTGTTAACAACGTTATGAATATTAAAGAATTCCATAAAAACTTTATTTTAAAGAAGTGATTTATTATTTAATGTTTATTTTCTTTCTAGTCTTGTTGCCACGGAAGCAACTTCCTAGTGGTCAAATAAGCATGTTTTCATATTTTAGTGCTACAACATTGGTTCATCTATTATTAATACAACTCATAAATACTCTCACCATCAAAAATAGCCTCAAACAAACTTATCTGGGCAGACTCAGACTTTACTTCTTCCCCTGGGGTCTCCAGTTCCTGGACTGTAATTAATTGTCATCTATTCTGACGGAGAAGATTCTACCAACCTTCCCCCATGTCTCAATAATGTTCTTGACAGATTTTATAACCTGAGGCAACCTAAACAGTTTACTAAGTGAGACTTACCAGAAGAGAAAGAAAGGTAGAATGGGAAGAAAAATCATTATTTTGAGACAGAAGTTAATTAAGTATTATTGTAGGATTATTTTCCTGAAGTCATTCATATTTTGCCAAATGTCTGACTCAGATTAGGCCACCCTCTAAAATAGTTTGAGCCACTTATTTTCACACTTTAATGGTATATCTGTGTAAAAAAGGGAAGTATTTTCTTGTTAATTAAATGGCCCTATTTAAAATTTTATGCTGTTAAATAATTCTTTCAGGTTTAACACTCATATGTTCTAGAAAATATCTCAACTGTCACTTATTTCCTAAAACAATTCATTGAGACTGTAAATGGCCATATGAAAATTTCAGTAGATTCTACTTCTGATAAACACTACTACTTCTCAGCTACAGCTAACATGAAGAAGGTAGTCTTTCAATTACTATCTCAAGGAGTGTATGAGCCCATCCTCTGCACTACACACATTGGAAAATGCTTCCAGAAGACTAAAATAATCATAGCATAAGGCCAGAGCTTCCCTATCAAAGTGATGACAAAGGTGGAAATCAACTTGTTTTTAAAGGCAGATCTTGGCTGTATTGTGCATAGTTGTATTTGAAACTTTCTGGCTGCACAAGTCATTGTTATGAAAAATTTTAAGAAATGCCTCTTACTATTATTATACCAGAAGGTCCAGCTTTCAAGGGCATGTTTATAACTGGAGTGTGTAGATGGATAAGTAAAGGAACATTTACAGTACAGTATTTCACAAGTACTGTGATGAAGATTTTAACACACAGAACAGGGGTCAATCATCTGATTTGGAAATGAATTAGTAGTGAGTATTTAGCAAAGTATTCATGGAAAAAAAGGACATTTAAACTTTGTCTTGAAATATTAAAAAAAAAAAAAAATAGCTCCTTAAAGTGAAGTTTGGAGTGAGTGGACATAGATCTTAGATAGATAATGCTCAACCTAAAATACTTTTTCCTTGAAATTATCTTTGCTCCTAAAAACCCACCTATCTACCATTTTGACTCAGATTGTGCTTTCTGTATTTTCTACATTTCTGTTCAGTTTTATGTTATGAGGCTGTTAAGCAGAACAAAGTTGTATGGCAGGAAGTGGAGAAACTCATATTTTTAAAGCTTACAAGAGAACCAGTTGATCTTTCGAGATATTAACACATTAGGAAAGATCATGAACTGGGGCTGTTTGTATTAGTTCCCCAGTTCTCACACGTCCTCTATGTGTGACTTTAAGCAAATGGCTTAGTCTTTCTGTGTCTGTCTCCTAATATATTATTGATTTCACAAAGTGGTTGTAAGTATCGAGGAAGCAAAAACTGCAAGGCATGTACCATAGTTAATGTTAACTATTATCATCATGATAATATTATGTGTTATTAGCCTGCATATCCATTGTGCTCATTTACATGTTGTTTCTTCCATGGGAATGTTTTAGATCAGTTCTAGCAAAGTCAATTAAATTAAACTAAATTTATCTTTAGATTGAGAGAAGGTAGAATGCACTTTCCTCAAAAATATTGATCTGAGATAAATATATCAAACCAAATGTGTCCAAGGTTTTTAGATAGAAGGAAATAAAATTTATTTATGATTTCCACTCATAGTCATCGCACAGTTTCCATACCAGACCTATGTACTCTTTGCAAATAAATTATTAAAAATTTACAATATATGAAGTAATTATTTTCAAGCAATGAGCAACAGAGAGTACAAAATTATTTTATTTGAAAGAAAAGATGCACACTAAGTGTGCTGTGTATTCACCCTGGATTCCTGCACAGGAGATTATTTTAGACCACAGCACAGAGAGGAGAAATTTAAGCAGAATGTTTCAGTCTCAATGAATGAAGGAAGCAGAAATAAGAGTTTATAGAATGTGAGTTAGAATAAGTGTAGGAAGCAGGATAGTAGAAAGGAGAGAACAGTACAGAGAAGAAACTTTCAATCTAGCTATACTCTCTGTTTCTTAGCTGAAGGGGAGGCTATGCATGCTCAGGGTGAGAGTTTAGGCCTGGCTGATAGCAGCTGTTGGGAGATATAACTGAATGAAAACACCAGAAGTTACTTGGTGCTGGGAAAAATTTCAGCATGGCTTAGCTAAAGTGAAGACTCTTGTTGAGTACTTCAGGTACCATTGACAGTCCAGAAAGGGCATGCTTCAAAAGTAAGAGTTCCAGAGTATAAATAAGCAAAATGTTGAAATAGATCTACTCAAAGCCTAAAATAAAGGCTCATAGTGATTAATCATTTGTTTAGCTCTCTGTCAGAGCAAAACACAATATTTTAAAGAAAGAAACATAGTAAAGGCATTTTACAATGTACCAAAAACTCATAGTGCTAGAGATGAGAAATACAGAAACATGCATTTCACATGCAAAAGAAGCAGAAATGTGTATTCTTCAGCCAAAAGACTAAAAGATCTTATAGAAACAGACCATGAGATAATGCAGATATTGGAATTCATAGATAAAGACTTGAAGGAAAAGATAGACAATAAAGAGAATAAACAGGGAATCTCAGAAAAAAAATGAAAATTATAAAGTAGAGTTCTAAGGAATTTCCAAAAAATAAAATATAAAATATCTAAAAAAAAAAAAAAATCACAGAGTTGATTTAAAAGCAAAAAGTTTAATGAATTTGAATTAGATTAGTATAAATTATCCAAACTGAGGCAAAACAGAAGAAAAGCTGTAATAAAAATGAACAGAGACTTAAATGTCTGAGGAATCAAGTAGACTGACATACATAAAATTAGATTCCACAAAGGTTAGAAGAGAAAGAGAGGGAAGAAAAATTCTGAAGAAATATGCTCTCCAAACTTCCCAAATTTAATGAAAAAATATTAACTCACAGATCCAAAAAGCTCAGTAAATCCTAGGTAAGATAAATATTTAAAAACCCTCACATAGGCACATTGTAGTCAAATTTCTGAAAATTTAAGGTAGAGAGAACAGGGAAAGAGGGAAAAACCTTAGATGTAAGATATCTATTTCAAAATGCAAGCAACCTTATCAGATAAAGGCAGGATGTCTAATCTGTTTTTTAAATAGCTGTCAACCTGGAATCCTGTATCTAGAAAAATTATCCTTCATAAATACAGCTAAATTTGAAATACAAAAATTTTCTGATAAACTATAGTTTAAAGAAATAGTTGTCAGCAGATAATACCATGAGAAATGATTAAGAATGGTCTTCATGTTAAAGGAAATGTTACCAGATAGAAACTCAGAAACTCAGGTATACATGAAGAAATGAGGAAGATTGGAAATAAAAACTATATGTATAGATATAAAATATAGACTTTGTTTTATTTTCTTAATATATTTAAATGACAACTGACTTTTTAAAGTAAAATAACATCACAACATATGTATAAATAAAATATTTGGCAACAAAGGAACACATGTTTAAAGGAGTAAATGAAAAGATACTGTTTTACTGTTTTGTTGCTTTTATATTTTACATTTCATGTAATGAAATTACATTTTACATTTTACATTTTACAATTGTAATGAAATTACAATTTTACATTTCATGTAAAATATAAAATATGAGGTATTACAGTACTAAATCTAAGTGGTATATAAGAAGTCAATATATATTATACTCCCTAAAAAAAGCTGGAAAAAATATATTATCTGGCTGACATCCACAGATACTCTAGAAATTAAGAGAATGTACTTTTTATTAATACATAAAGATTAAAAAGCATATTAATGGAACTGAATAGAGTTCAGAAATAGACTTACATATATATGATAAATTTATTTTCAACAAAGTTGTCAATGCAATATAATCAGAAAAACACAGTTGTATTAACAATATTAAAACAAACAAAAAACTCCTTGTTCCATTCCAGAACATATTTAAAAAGTGGAGCACTATGTATGTACTCTATGGACTACTTTGACAGAGTAGATTTTTGAATGTAACGAGATAAGTCAACTTGAGTGGTAATATATTTTGGGAAATCAGCTCACTACAAATTGTGACCGTAAACATTGTACTGTAAATGCTTTGTAATTTTCCCCCAATAAAAAAAAAAAACCCAAAGATTTCACCAAGAGACTCCTGGAATTGATAAACAAACTCAGCAAAGTCTCAGGTTACAAAATCAATGTACAGAAATCAGTAGCATTTCTATACACCAGTAATAGTGAAGCTGAGAGTCAAATCACAGAATCAATGCCATTCACAGTTGCTACAAAGAAAATAAAATACCTTGCAGCATACTTAACCAAGGAGGTGAAAGATCTCTACAAAGAGAGCTATGAAACACTGAAGAAAGAAACTGTGGATGATACCAACAAGAGGAAAAATGTATCATGCTCATGGGTCAGTAGAATCAACGTTGTTAAAATGTCCATACTACCCAAAGTGATTTACAGATTAAATGCAATTCCCATCAAAATACTAACACTGTATTTCACAGATTAGAAAAAATAATTCTATGTTTTGTTTGGAACCAGAAAAGAGCCTGAATAGCCAAAGCAATCTTAAGCAAAGGAAACAAATCCGGAAGCATCACATTATCAGACTTAAAATATACTACAAGGCTATAGTAACTAAATCAGCATGGTATTGGCACAAAAATAGAGACATAGACCAATGGAACAGAACAGAACACCCAGAAGTGAAACCATCCACATTCAGTCAACTGATCTTTGATAAAACAGACAATAATACACACTGGGGAAAAGAAGCTGTATTCAATAAATGGTGCTAAAAATATTAGATAGCCACTTGCAAAAGAATGAAACAGGATCCATATCTCTCACAATTCACAAAAGTTAATTCAAGATGGATAAAGGACTTAAATGTAAGGCATGAAACCATGAGAATTTTAGAAGAAAATGTTGGCAAACTCTTCTGGATATTGGCCTAGGCAAAGAATATATGAAGAATACCTCATTGGCAATCACAGCAACAACAAAAATAAATAAATGTGACTTGATTAGGTTAAAAAAGCTTTTGTATAGCCAAGGAAACAATCAACAGAGCAAATAGACAACCTACAGAATGGGAGAAAATATTCGCAAGCCATACATCTGATAAAGAGCTAATAACCAGAGTCTAAAAAGAATTGAAGCAAATCAGCAAGGAAAAAAATCAAACAACTCCATTAAAAAATGGACAAAAGACATGAACATGTCTTTTTGAACATGTTCAAAAGACATGAACAAAATTGAAGATTTTCAAAAGAAGATAGACAAATGGCCAAAAAACACATCAATAAAATGCTCAACATCACTAATTATCAGAGAAATGCAAATCAAAACTACAATGAGATATTACCTAACCCCAGTGAGAATGGCTTTTATCAAAAAGTCCCAAAACAATACATGCTGGCATGGATGCAGAAAGGAACACTTATACACTGTTGGTGGGACAGCAAACTAGTACAACCTCTACGGAAAATATTATGAAGATTCCTCAAAAACTAAAAGTAGAGCTACCATTTGATCCAGAAATCCTACTACTGAATATTTACTCAGAAGGAAAAAAAAAGTCATTTTTCCCAAAAAGACACCTACACTCGAATGTTCATTGCACCACAATTCACAATTGCAAAGATGTGGAATCAACTCAAATGCCCATCAATTCATGAGTGGATTAACAAAATGTGGTATATGTACACCATGGAATATTACTCAGCCATAAAGAAGGATGACTTAATGCCTTTTGTAACAATTTGGATGGAACTAAAGATCATTATCCTAAGTGAAATATCTAAA